>JAADYI010000822.1:0-12354 GCA_023338185.1 Lagenidium sp. CBS 127285
AATATGCGGTGTTTTATTTACTTCGACTTGCCGTATCCGACTTGCCGAAACTCCTCTCTTTTTTTTTTAGATCTCCGGGTTTTCCATCAAAACCAACCAAGCACGCCCAAAACGCCTTGAGGGGGAACCCGCCGACCGTCGCGTGCACGCGCGGAAACAACAGAAACGACACGGGCGGCGACGCAGCAGCAGCCACAGCGACGATGACCGACGCCGAGAGCGTGCAGCAGGAGCTGCAGGAGTATCTGCAGAAGAAGGGCATCAACACGCTCTTCATCAACCTCGTCGAGTCGCTCCTGCTGTCCAAGCCCGAGAACCCGATCCAGCACATCATCCAGTACCTCCAGACCAACTACCCGGACCAGGCGTTGCCCCCGAAGAAGAAGTCGATCTCCCAGCCCGCGGGCGGCGCGGGGGGACCCAAGGAGGCCGACCCCGTTGTAGCGCAGCCCCACCACCACACGAGTGCGTTAGTCTGCTGCTGTTCTCTGTTGATCCCGGCTAACCGCGTCGTTTGTCTGTATGATCCTCTTGAGCAGATCATCACTCAGATGAGTCGGAGAGCGAGGAGGAGGAGGACGGGGACGCCGTCGGCGAGATCCACGAGAAGGTCCCCCCCAAACCCGTCGTCAAGGGCCGGAGAACGTCGGTCTCGGCCGAGACGATTGATCCCTCCAGGTACGTTGTTGTCGCCGTGGGGGTTGAGGTGAAAGCCCTTTGTGCGGGCCTAACCAATCAATGGACAGTGCCAAGAGCTTCGAGCGCGTGGTGCACCCCAAGTCGGACGAAGAGCGTGAGCGGATCACGAGAATGGTCGCCGAGAACATCCTGTTCAAGTCCCTCGACGAAAAGCAGCATCAGATCGTCCTCGATGCGTTCTTTGCAAAGGAATTCGAACCTGGTGAGACCATCATCAAGCAGGGCGACGACGGCGACAACTTTTACATCCTCGAAAGCGGCGTGTGTGAAGTATATAAGGATGAGATTCTCGTTCAGACGGTAAGATGGGTTGCTGGATGAAGGTTTGGGTTGGCGCGGTGGCTTATTGAACGCTGCTCATGAATGCTAGTGCACAAATTCCATGTCTTTTGGTGAGCTCGCGCTGATGTACAATGCCCCACGAGCTGCGACTGTCAAGGCTGTCGAGAAATCAAAGGCCTGGGCACTGGATCGTCAGACTTTCAAGTATATTATCATGGAGACGACGCTGAAAAAGCGTGAAGCTCACAAGGGATTCATCGAGCGTGTGCCACTGCTCGAATCACTCAGCGAGTACGAACGACTGACCGTCGCGGACGCACTGAAAACTGAGACGTTTAGCGACGGTGAAGTGATCATCACCCAGGGTGATGAAGGAAATATGTTCTACATTATCGAGGAGGGCACAGCATCGTGCTCGAAGCAGCTCAACCCTGGGGAGCCCCCGGTTACTATGGGTGAACTCACATCTGGTGCATATTTCGGCGAGATTGCGTTGTTAACCACCCGACCGCGTCAAGCGACCGTGGTGGCAAAGGGCAAGGTCAAGTGCTTGACGTTGGATCGGAAGACGTTCAAGCGTGTCATGGGCCCGTTAGAAGATATTCTGAAGCGCAACATTGACAAGTACAACACGGTGATCGCTAACAACATCTAAGGCTCACACTGTGACCACATGCACTTCATGATTCATCGTCGCTCTCCTGATTGGGATGATCGGCTTTGTGGTCATCAGGCCGGACGTCTGTTGAGTAGTGAGGACATTGTCCGCAAGTGCGCAGTTGTACTGCTCGCATCGGAACTCGCCGCTTTTTTCTCTTTGCTCTACGATATGTATGAAATAGCAATGATCTATCTATTCACATTGCCATAGCCCAAAAGCATTTGCTGTCGACGAATGTGGCATGGGGACGGATGAAGTCCATGTCCACGATACATTTACGCCTTGGTCTCGGGGTTCTCCTCCAAAATCTCGCACACAAAGTTGTGGTTGGTGTAGACACAAATGTCGGCAGCAATCTCCATGGCCTTGCGGCCAATTTGTTCGGCATCGAGATGCGGCTGGTCAATCAACGCACGGGCAGCGGCTGTCCCCATCACGACAGCCATGCGTCAGCACCATCCCATAGCAAAATCCACAACAAAGTCATCACTCACCAAGAGCATACGTTCCACCAGAGCCGATACCAATGATCCCATCATGCGGCTCGACTACATCACCATTGCCCGTGAGCGTGTACGACTGCTTGCTGTCCGAGACGATGAGGATCGCCTGCACTCACACGAGCGAATGTTCAGTCCGCCTTCGGGCACAACGGAAGAAGATGCCTCTTTTCGTCGTTTCTCACCTCAAGGCGGCGGAGGTACTTGTCTGTTCGCCAGGCTTTAGCGAGCTCAACGCAGGCGCGAGTGAGCTGACCGGGATACTCTTCGAGCTTGCTCTCCAGACGCTCCATGAGCGTATACGCATCTGCCGTCGAGCCGGCAAAGCCCGCGACGATGTTTTCATTAATCCGGCGGACCTTCTTCGCGTTCGGCTTGACGACCGTGTGGCCCAAAGACACTTGACCATCGCCAATGACGCACTGACCCAAAGCGCACGCTCACATCAGCACGATGCCTCTCCCTCACTCCTCCGTTCAACAAGAACACGCTTCGACAATGACGCACCACTTTGCCGTTCTTCCGCACACAGAGGATGGTCGTGCCGTGCATCTATCACCCACAACCACAGCATCAGTGTTCGTGGTCCCGCAGGTTGATGCGACCGACGACTAATCAACGAGAAGCGTGCCTCGGGGGCGCTGCTGAAACGGGCAATGGCTGGGCGCTGGCCAATATCAAGGGCTCGCGAAGTGCCAAGCACCCGCGGAGCCAGGACGGCGGACGCGCGGGCGGTGCGCGCTGGGACCAGGGATCGAGCGAGGAACATCTTGTGGGCTCGTTGTCGGAACAAGAGATGATCGCCTGACCACAGATCAATGCTAAGGTTAACGTGGTCCACCGTGAAACAAGGTTAACGCGATGGAGTGTTGTGTGGGATACACTAAATAAGCTTTCCATTACGGCATGTTGTGGCACGGATAAATAGGGTGTTGCTACAGGTTTCGTCACTGTCATGGGTCAATGCGAGAAGTGCATGCAAGTTGAAGAGAACCATCAACTTCCGTAATGAGGGAAGGAGTCCTCGATTCCACAAGCAGCGAGCGACGATGGCAATCAACAAGGGGAGACGACTAGCGACCTCTCTGTAATGAGAGAGAGGGAGTCCTGCAATCCCCGCACCAAAATGCCGTCATCAGCTGGCACGTACTCACATCGTACAACTCATCAGTCCCAATGTGACGAGTCGAGCATGACGAAAGCATTGAAGGCCGCTTCTTCGTCGCCATGAAAGACGAGAAGACACTCCTCGGCAGCACCGATCATAGCCTTTTGAAATCGCATCTTGGGATTGTAGGTCGAATAGGCCTGGAGGATCCGACAGAGAGCCCGTCGCTCGGCTTCATTCATCCACGAGTTGGAATTGGTGACTTCGCGCGAGATCTCCATCAGCTGAGCATCGTCGCTGCATTTGTCGAGGTAGTCCGTCATCCGCATGCACATGGCCTCAGAGGAGGAGAAGAAAGAGGTCGTGTCGTTTTCGTCGAGGCCATTGCTCTGAGTCCGATTGAGGCCCGATTCATCGGGAGCTGAGAAGTAGCAGGTCGAAGTGGAAGAAGCGGACTCCCAGTCCGAGTCGGCGTCGTTCTCCCACGTGTTTGCATAGCCTTCATGGAAGTTGGTGAGAAAAAGAGAATTGGGAGTCGTGTCACTGCCGCTATCATCACTTTCGGTGTCGGAGACTGGGTCCGCCAAGACCTTGTCGATTGACCATTGGGCATTCTTGCATTTGGGAAGCGCCCCACCTACCAGGAACCGCTCTTCTTCCTCGTTGTCGAGAAGCGCAATGGTGTCCTGCGTGGGCAGCTGGTACGGCCTCTCCTTCATCGATCTCTTTTGTCGTCGACTCCACAGCGTCATGTGCAGGGAGCGCTTCTTGGTCTTGGGTGGCGTTGGTGTATCGACGTAGGGAACGGTCGTGGTCTTGGTCATCTGGCTCTTCCTTCGGTCTTGAATATCTCGCTGTTGTCGCTGTCGCTCGCGTCTCTCCTTGTACGCATCCACTGCGCGTCGAATCCACCCTCGGTGCTGGTGCGTCAGTTCTTTGCGCGGTGCTTCCGCAACGTGAATTGGGCTCATGGCGTATTCGTCGAACACATAGAGTTCCTGCCGCTTTGCGTACGTCGGCATGGACTCTGGATCCCATGTGAGAAGATTTAATCGCTCGTTGAAGCTTAGGCCCTCCTCTTCTCTTTTCGAGTCAGCCGAGTAACAAGGCGACGGCGAGGGTGACATGGGGTCTTGAATGGGAACGGGGACAACGGCCACGGCCTTGTTGGGGACGAACTCGTGGACCCCGCTCTCGGCGTTGCGTGAGCACTCGATGGCGTGTTTGTTGACCGCGACGGAGATGAAATCGAACGTCGCATCCGAGATGTCCTCAAAGTCGAGCGCCTCATCACGGCGGCAGACGCTGGTGAAGTGCGTGTTGCCCATGCTTTAGCTCCCCGAGAGGAAATTGAACAATGAGCATCGAGTTCAAAGTCGAGCGTCGCTCGTGTGCATATTCAGGACCAAGAATGCCACCGTCTCGAGCTTCGCTCGTCCACAAATCCAGGCACCGTCGCCTGCCTGTCAATGTCGAACGTGCGCACTTGATGCTCATTTTCTCACCACACATGTGCCGCCCGATCTGCGGTGACCTTTCAAGATCACGATTGTCAGGAACAATCGCCCAATTCAATCCTCCAAGTGGCCAAAACTACCCGACTGTTTTAGCCAATCACATTCGCATCACCCATCTCACCAATTCGCATCTCACGTCACTTGACGTCGCGTTGCCCAAGTCGTACGGGACCATGAGCCAACACGAGAATAGCGCCGCCGTCTTGGTGCCCGGCCGCCCGCCGCTGGTAGGGGCTTCCGCTGGCTGAGGGGGGTCCCAGAACGCATGAGGCCCTCTTGGACTGGGCCGAGGAGGAGCTTACAAGAATAGCCGCAAGCCGCCGTCGCTGGGGACTCGCGCGGGCTGACGCTGGGACCCCGGGTCCGTCCGTCCCAGGCGCTCACGCTCGACTGCCTGCCTGCTTGCCTGCCTGCCTGCCTTGTGCATGGATGCCCGGGCAGAACCTGATCCCGCCGACCAGTCCAATGCTCAAGTTCGGCGGCGGTGGCCGTGGTAGCGAGAGCGAGGGCCCCGGGGGGGGTGACGCCACGGCGCGATCTCTGCGGTCGATGGACAGCTCGGCGCAGCTCGCCGACGGCCGCCCCGAGGTCACGCGGGTCTCGCGGACCAAGACCATGTTTCGCGGGCGGAAGAAGAGCGTCGCGCCCATGGGCCACTGCGACGCCGCGGCACTTGAGGACAGCCCCGAGGGGATCCTCTTCCTCAACAACCCCCCGCCGTTTGCCCTCCGGTCGCTCTTCCAGAGGGCCAAGAGCGTGCCGTCGCTCCAGCATCCCGGCGCCCCGGGCAGCGGCGGAGGTGGCGGGGGCGGCAGTGAGCCCGGTCGAGGCCACCTCCGGGCCCACGAGGAGCTCTGTCTCGTGCTCTCCAAGCCCCTGGCCAAGGGCGGGCGGACCAAGAAGTCGTGGTTCATGTACCCGGGCTTTATCGGCCGGGACGGCGGCGAGAACGTGGTCGTCGCGACCAAGGACCCGACGATGGACGCCCTGCACGCCGAGATCCTCGTCGACGGCGACGACTACCTCATCCGGGACAACGCCAGCGCCGGCGGGACGTTCCTCTGTCTCTCGACCACCAACCGCCACCATCCACAGCGCGATGGCTTCCGCCTGCGACCTGGCGATGTCTTTGTCGTCGGCGAGGGCGCGCGGGTTGCCATCAATGCCATCACCACGACCGCCCGGATCGCGACCCAGGCCCCGCTCCTCAAGCGCAACAGCACCAGGTCCAAACTCGACCGGCGCCTCACCGACACCAACTCGATGGAGCGCCATGCCTCCGTCGTGCTCCACCGCACTCCGAGTCGGGCCAATGTCACGCCCTCGTTCAACAAGAAGACCGTCCGCTTTGCCGAGAGCGTGCAGGCGCCGGCGGATCCCAACGTCGAGCCGCGTCTCCCCACCGACGACGGCGGGACCTTCCCCCTCGGCCCGCGCTACAAACGCCGCAAGAAGCTCGTGTACCCGCTCTATCGAGAGCTCACCCCGGGACCACTGAGCGTCACGATCTCGAGCGCCGAGCGGCCGGACGAGTCCGCGACGCTGAACCTGGATCCCAAAGCCGTCTACACCATCGGCTCGTCGCCGTGGTGCGACATCCAAGTGGTCTCGGATGGGGTCTACGCCGTCCACGCGCGGATCGTCTTTGATGGCCATTTCTTCGTTCTCCAGGATCTCTCGTTTGAGGACAACCCGAAGAAGAAGACTCGCGTGGCCCTGACGACGGCGACCCGCATCGGCCGCGGAGACACGCTCCTCCTGGGCAAGTGCGCGTTGAATGTTGTCAATGTCTACCGGGCCTTTCGGGACCACGAGCCCGACCTCAAGGAGGTCGCGTTCAAGTGCCACCTCCTTCGCCCATCCAAACGAAAGTCCCGACGGCGGGAAAAGTATCTTCCCGTGGCGTTCAAGCACGCACAGAGCGAGGCGTTTGTCCTCGGCAAGGGCAACATGTGCGATGGGCAGGTCTACACGGCGTCCCTCTGCGTTGAGCAGTTTGCCATCCAGCTCGATCACGGACAGTGCTCGCTGACACCACGCTTTGCGGGCATCAACCAGGGGATGTACTTCCTCCTCGGTCGTAACTCGATCCCCCACGAGACGAGGTACAAGGAGGATGTCATCCGCTACACCAGCAAGGCGCTGATGCTTGTCGAGGGCTCCGTGTTCCGCGTCGGGAGCTCGGAGATTGAGGTCACGTACGTCAAACTCGAGGATGTGAGCGACGCGATGACGAGACCCAGTGAGATCCGCGAGAACATACAGTTCATCAAAGCCATGCCGTGGATCCAGCAAATTGGTTTTGATCGTCACGCAATTGACAATCTCGCGAAACGATCGCAGCGACTCTGTCTCGAGGCAGGCGAGAGCGTCTACGACGAAGGCGACCCAGCAAGTTTCCTCTTTATTGTGCTCGATGGGGAGATCCAGCTCTCGTACTCCCAAAAGGGCCGTCGGGGCTCTGTGCAGCGAAGCGGTACCATTTCTAACCTCACGTCACCAACCCCGGGTATGTTGACAACGGAAACGGAGATATTGATCGAGACAGTCGGCCCCGGGAGCTTTTTCGGAGAAGCCTCACTCTGGACCGACAACCCGGACTATGCGGACAGCGCCAAGGCCCACACTCCCTGCCAGCTGCTGGTGCTCAGTCGGGAGGATATCTGCGGGTACTTTTCCTACTACATGGACATTATCCGCCCGCATGTGTCGTACGAGGCCCACAAAGATCTACTCCAAAAGATGCGACTGACGATTCCCTGGTGCGCCAACATCTCGTACCAGGAGCTGCGAGGCATCGCCTCCAAGGCTGAGCGCATTTACTTTCAAATGGATGACTACATCCTTCGAGAGGGCTCTTTTCGACATCACGGCCGCCCACGCCATGGTATGCTCTTACTTCGCTACGGGGCCGTCCATGTGGTTGACTCGGAGGGCAAGCCCGTTATGATGGATCCCGACCCAGCCAGTCTGGCGATCGCGAATGACTGCAACATGGACGACTTGGTAGCTAACGCGGAGAGCGTGGAAGGAGGTTCGAGCTCGCCTGCCATTGGAATCATACAATCGTGGGCCATCGACACACCTCTCGTGATTTTCCCAAAAGCCTCGCCGAGCCCACTCTACGAGAATCTGCGGGCGCGCACGAACGTCCAATGCTTCTTCATTGACATTTCTGCCTTTCAGCATCTCCTAAAGAAGAGCGAAAGCCGCCAAGCCTCCGGCGCCGCTGTAATCAAGACGGTTGCTGGGTCCGCCCCTCCACCAATTTTACGGCGGCGTTCGACCAATCGTAGGAGTTCGTACGCAACACAGTTCAAGGCCCGTCACTCCCAGGTTTTCACGACAGCGTTGCGAGCCAACACAAATGACGACGGCTCCAACCTGATCGAGAATGCTGACCTGGAAGATTCCAATGACCCCTCCCGCAAGTGGCGGCGAAAGAAGCGGAACAAGAATCTGTTGGAGAAAACGATTCTCGAGACCCAGCAGAACACCGAGCTGATGAATGCGCTCGTTTTGTACGTGCTCTCGGGTGCCAACCGTGGCGACATTCACGTGGTCAGAAACGTTGCCACTCTTGGAGGTATCATCAGCGGAGCCGATATAGAGCTGAATGATGCCTATGTGTCAAAGCAGCATGCCGTGATCGAGCACCGAGAGGGGCGATATTGGCTTTATGAC
Organism: Lagenidium sp. CBS 127285; assembly: GCA_023338185.1. Classification (NCBI taxonomy): domain Eukaryota; phylum Oomycota; class Peronosporomycetes; order Pythiales; family Pythiaceae; genus Lagenidium; species Lagenidium sp. CBS 127285. The sequence goes on from JAADYI010000822.1 coordinate 8,452, forward strand.
ACTTTTAGCGATTGGGGAACGTACGTCCGCCTCGAAGAAAGTCAAACTGTGCAAATCTACCCAGGTGATGTCTTCTTGGCAGGCGAAGTCGAGTTCACGTGCATGGGCTCGTTTCCAGAACGGAAAAAATCATCGATGTGTTGCATCCAGTGAGAGGCGGGGCAAACCTCGCAGCAAGATCGCTTCACGGGGACGTGTGGACGACTGTGTGAGCGAGGACATCCTGCATAAATTCCTGGCCGGTCCGAGAGTCCACGCAAACGGCCCCCCGGATGCCTTGCATCCCACCGACTGTCGGTAGAAACGCAATCGGTACAACTAGAAATGCCTTTGGGGCCAGGACCGTTAGGTTCTTAAAAGACAGCGAGCAACGCATGAGATTCAGCGATGACCTCGTCACCAATCACCAGATACGTCGAGTCACGTACTTGATGTGAAACTGAGGCACAGACGATGCCACTCATGTCTTCCTTTCGAAACTGGAGTTGGAGTTGCAGTGTCCTTGTTGAGTGGTTCGTGACCTTGGCATTTGCCACAAAGGCCTTGCCGTACACCACAGACTTGGGAACACCTTCAAGCTCCACCGTCACCTCCCGAATAGGATCCGCCTTGCGCATCACAGGCTGACTCTGCACAGATCCTGCCTCCCCAACTGCTGTCTTCCAGCCAACATGCAGTCGGCCAAGGTTCTGGGAAGGCTGGCGGCAGCATCACCATCAGAATGGGCCTCTGTGAGCATCGCTGCCTGGGCATGGATACATACCTGCGTCAGTGTTGTCGGATCGGCTGCAGGGTCGAGAGTCACTCGAAATACGCGTTGAATCTCTTCCTGGGGATTCATCAGCGTCTGAGGTCCCATCTGAAGCCAAGTATGCAACGAGGCCTCATCCGTCGGGCGCTTGGAATTGGCCGCTGCGTCAAACTCCTCTGCCATAAACGGCGCAATGGCCATGAACCGGATGCTATCGACAAACAGCGGGAGCTTGGAGACATTTCGAATGTGCGCCTCGACGAGTGTCTCGGTCGATGACTGCTTGGTATGCTTAAAGCTAATCACCAGGGGGTTCTGCACCGCAAATCGGTAAAACTTGCGCAGGGACTTGGGCTCGTTCGTGATAGGGTCGAGATAAGTCACGCCAACGCGGAGCCTGCACGAATGCGCGCGTGCTTAGATTCTTTGTTGTCTCGTGGCCATGGGTTGGGAAGGGGGAGGGGGGATGCGTACACGTGATTGCCGACTTGATTGAGCGGGTAGTCGACGACCATGTCGAGACTTGAGCCGGCCGAGAGGACCGCCATGGGGTTCGGCGGGGGCGTCTTGCCCGTGCGCGCGTAGCGATTGTCCTGTAAGTCGACGCGATCATTGGCGCATTGGATGTTTGCCTGCGAAACGACCATCAGTCACGAGGTGATGGTCCCGTGGCAATAGCGTTGACGTGGACGTTACCGTGAGGCCGACCTCGCGGAGATCACACGCATACTGGTTGATGACACTGATGTAGCTGCTGAACGTGTTTCCGAGGAAGATCTCCCTGGTTGCCATGCCAGACAGTCGGAGAGTGATGAGCTCGTGTCGTGATCCTTGCGGCCATGCCACGCGACCCGATGATGCCAATACGCACCCAAAGCTGTCGGGGAGGATGAGCATGCTGGACATGGCAAACTCGTGCTGCAGCGATGTGGCCTCGGAGAGCGTCGTGGGCATGAGCGAGGCCGAGTTGGGCCCGTGGGTGTAGAGCTTGGGCTTGTAGAGCCGCATCACTGTTCCATGAGGGCCACACGGTCATCTCCCTCCCAGCACACAAAAAAACACACACACACGCGCGCGCGCGCGCGTACCTTTGAGCGTCGGTTGCACGGTGCTTGCACTTGTGGCGCCCGAGCCATTTCCGCTGCCAGGGGGCTGCGGGATGCCGCCGCCGCTGCTGCTGCTCATGCTCGTTCTTGATGTTGGCTCTGCAGCAAGCCGTCTGTCCCTCGTTTGACGAACCGTTAAGTTCGGCAATCCCTATTTGGGGATGCCAGTACGCACCCTATGATAACATTCACAGCAACCACCACCACCACGACGAGATGCTGGATGAGCTCGCGTGGAAGTGCAGCGTGGCGTTCCTCCTCGGGGCCGCCACGCACTATTTCATCGCGCATCACTATGGCGGCGATGCCGCGCCGGTCCCCGCGCCAAATGACGTGACCGCGTCGCCGCCGGCGCGGCCCAGGGCCCCTGGTGCGGGCGATGCCGACGACGACGACTCGTCGGATGAGGACTGGGAGGGCGTCGAGGGCGACGAGGACGAGCAGAACTGGGAGCCCCACAAGATGGTGCTTTGCGTGCGCACGGACCTCAAGATGGGCAAGGGTGAGGGCGGCGGCAGCTCGCCGAACGTGTCTGCCGATTGCGAATGCGTCGCCTGACGGAGCCATACCTGGTGCGTGCGTGTGTCGATAGGCAAGATCGCCGCCCAGTGCTGCCACGCGACCCTTGGGGCGTACAAGCGCGCGATCAAGCGGACGCCCAACGCCGTCCGGGCCTGGGAGATGCTCGGCCAGGCCAAGGTCTGTCTCAAGGTCGACTCGGACGAGGAGATGGTCGCGCTTGCGGAGGCGGCCACGGCCCTGGGGCTCGTCAACTACGTTGTGGTACGTCATTCAGTACGCTGGGCCGCGAGCTGGGTGACCTCCGTGATAAGCTGATGGCTATGATGCGTCGTCGCAGGTCGACGCGGGGCGGACCCAGATCGCCCCCAATTCCAAGACCGTCCTCGGCATTGGCCCGGCGCCGCTCGCAGCCATTGACGAGGTCACAGGCCATCTCAAGCTCATGTAGACCGTAGCAGGACGTAGTATCTGATTCAGTGTTATATCACATCGCCACCACGATCAGTCCTGATGCTAGTAGTCGTCGCGGCTCGAGCTCTTGTGCGATGTTAGAGCATTGGCACAACGTTTTCGTATTCCTGGAGTCGCTCCTCGTGTGTCTTGACGATGCCATGGGAGCGCAAGAGCCGCAGCACCGTAGCAACGGCGGCAATGACCACCGCGGAGCCAAAGACAGTGATGCCAATCGCCATATAGACCTGCGAGGCAGGGAGATGGTTCACGCTGGACGAGGACGATTGCACTTGAGCCGCTATCGCCGAGACCTCGCTGTTGACGCACGCGAGGAATTCGCCCTTGGTTGTCCACCACTTGAGCGTACACAGCACCTTCGCACGGCAGTCGGCGGTTGCACAAGGCGGCAGGCGGAACGATCGTGCCTTCATGTTCCAGTAATACTCCTCAAGGAGCGAGGAGTCGATGCTCATCCGTTCGAACAGATTCTGCAGCGCCGACGACGAAAGGTTGGTAAGACCATACGCATCCGCAGAAGTGAACAGCGCTTGCCAGTCTAACTTCTGGTCCGCTTCAGAGATGTTGGTCCCGTGGACGGTGTAGTTGAGCACTTCGTACGTATCGGCGTCGTATTCCCACACCATGAACGATGGGTTGTTGCCAAACAGCGGTGACAGCGACCCCGAGACGAAAATCGGGACTTGGTCACTGGGATTCACTGTCCCCGTTGTATCTACGGGGATTCGAAACTCGACACTATGAACGTGCCCAAAGAACTGGGCCTTGATCACATCCGCGAATGAGCCGACGATGGCCTTGTACTGTTCGATGTAGTGTACGTGCCACTGGGGGTTGCCGCCGTACGAATCCACAAACGGCGCAATGTGCCCTGCGATGTAGGCAAACTTAGACGCTGCTCGGAGGTCGCGGAGGGTGCTATTAAGCCACGCAAACTGGTTGAAGGGGTCCGGGACTCGGGATGTGTCCGGGACGTGGCTCGGCTGAACAAAGAATCATCGACAAGACGGGAACATGCAAAAGATGAGTGCGCTGGGGGGGGGGGGGGGGGGG
>JAADYI010000823.1:0-12336 GCA_023338185.1 Lagenidium sp. CBS 127285
CACCCCCCCCCCCACACCCACAGACACACATCCGCCGGGGCGCTTTTGAGTGAGTTGTCCGATATGGCCAAGCAGCAGGCTCGCCCTTTTCGCCGCCCACCTCGTCATCGAGCGCCGCAAAGATCTCGGCGCGGATGCGGGCCTTGAGCTGTCCGAGCGAGCCCCGCGCCTCGAGCGTGTCCTTGAGCGCTGGCGGGACCCACCGTGGGTTAGTTCTATGCGGAGCAGTCGGGGAGCTCGACGCCACGAACCGCTCTTGAGGTCTGCGAGAGACGACGCCGGCGCTGTGGTGGCGGATGACGCGGCCATTGTTGTTGACCCGAGCGAGCGTGGCTTCTTCTTAGGATTTCGCCCCCCTCGCCCCCCCCCCGCCCATGGGTTGTAACCATGTCGGAATCCGTTTCGACCTTTCGACCGGCTCCTTGGGGTCATTTGGGGGAAACGATCAATCCAATCCCATTCGGACAAGATATATAAAGTGGAAAACGATCAATCCAATCCCATTCGGACAAGATACGTGCTGAAGTATGTCGGAGATCGCCGTGACCGTCGCATCGGCCGACGGCGAGCGCGTCGAGGTGTTCCACGTGGACCCCGCGCAGCGCGTCGGCTCGCTGGCCCCGGAGCTCCATCAAAAGGTGCGTCGTCGAGTGGATGGACCCTGTCCTCCTTCCAACTGGTAATTCGTGCCGGTCGCAGTTTGGCATCCCCCCCGAGCACCAGGTCCTCATGCACAATGGCACTCCACTCGCCCCGGATATGACGGTGCGTGGCAGCCTCGGGGGTCGTATGATCGAGCGAGGAGCCCAATGCACTGCAATGTCTTCTGCTCAGTTCCTCGCAGCAGCAGTCGCCGATGGCATTCTGGTACTGAGCCGGGCTGCACACGTTGCATCCGTCACCAGCAACACGCGCGGGGTGCGATCGGGGATGCGGCTGCACGATATCCCGGTACGAACGCGCGCATTGTGAGGCGCGAGCCTCCACGGAGGCGCTGATGAAATGCCTCGCAGCCGAACCCGACGCCAGAAGCGCTTTTGGAGATTATGCAACACAATCCCCACCTTCTCGCCGAGGTATGCGCGTCCAAAGAGGCGAGTCGCGGCAACGGATCCATCACACGCGCGCTTGTAGCTCGAACTGGGGAACCCGAAGCTAGCGCAGGCTCTCAAGACGAAGCAATTGACGGTATGGTCGAAACGCCGTCAGTGACTGGATTCCACCACGGAATTCGTGACATATTGGCGCTCTTCCTTGTGCAAGGACGTGCGGATGGTGCTGTTGGAGATGCACATGGAGGCAGCAGCGCGCAAGTTTAAGGAACAGGAGGAGGTCTGTGGCCTACGCTCGACGCAAGGGTCCTCGCCCCCATTCTAATGGCAGAACGTTGCGTACATGAGAAGATGATGGCACTGGAGCGCGATCCATTCAACGCCGAAGCCCAAGCACAGATCGCAGAGCGTATCCGTCTTTCAAATGTGCAGAAAAACATGGAGATTGCGATCGAGGAGATGCCGGAAGCGTTTGCAAGAGTGTACATGCTCTACATCCCATGCGAAGTCAATGGAGTGCCCGTTAAAGCCTTTGTCGACTCGGGGGCCCAATCCACGATCATGTCCTCGGTACGTCGATGTGGCCGACGCGATAAGGAGAATCACTCCTAACTCCCTGTGTAGAGTTGCGCAGAACGATGTGGTATCATGCGGCTCGTCGACACACGCTTTGCGGGTCAGGTGAGATAGACTTCACTGTTTACCGATGGGGAGCCGCGTCGTCATGACAATCGACACGATGGGCAGGCAGTAGGGGTTGGAACTGCCAAGATCATTGGCCGCGTGCACATGGCGCCTTTGAAAATCGGAAACTATTTCTACAACTGCAGTTTTACGATCCTGGATCAGCAGGTACGTTGACGTTGGCATGAGAGGTTTCATTTCACGCCGCAATAGCCTCAAAATCTTTGTCCCTAGAGTGTCGACTTCCTGTTTGGGCTTGACATGCTCAAGCGGCATCAGGTACGCTGTTCAATTGCTGTGTTTGCTTTGAATTGGAGCTCATCAACTTGTCCCAATACAGTGCTGTATCGACCTTTACAAAAATGTCCTTCGCCTGCAGGATGCTTCGGGTGGACATGAAGTCCCATTCCTTCCTGAACACGTAACTCTTCGTTTTGTTTTGGGTTGGTGCTCTCATGCTGACGGATGTTACTCAATCGAAGGAAATACCGGTCTCGGATCAGGCTGGTAGCGCCATAGGCCCATCACCAACTGCAGGCTCGGCCCCGGCTGCCACCCCGACTCCCGCCCCTCCAGTAACGATGCAACTTCCCAATGCCGAGGGACCACCAGTTGTCATTACTCCGGCCATGGTGCAAGGTCTTGTCTCACTGGGTTTCAGTGAGGAGCAGGTATGAGGAGCAATTCTGTTTTTGATCGTGGCATCGGCTCAGTGAGCGAGTGCATCAGGCCCGTCGTGCCTTGGAGAGTACCCATGGCAACGTCGATCTTGCGGCAGGCCTCCTCTTTGAGAGCCTGTGATCCGTGGACCGTATTGCCTCCGAGTCGATAGCTCGCCTTGTTTCGATCAGTGTGATTTGGTAGAGAACCCAAAACAAATGCACGTTGGCCGACGGAGTGTCGGGTTGCATCGTGCATCACTGGACGATGCACCTCAGGTTTTGTGCTGAGACAGCAATACATGGATCCACAATTGTGCCTCCTTCTTATTAGTTGGATCAGTCCTCTGTGCTCGCACCTGGAAGCGTTTGGCGATGGCGTCCAGTGTCCAATGCAGCTTCCATCTTCTATCTTGCAGATTTCTCGAAATGCACGTTGTTGTGGCCCAAGAATTTTGGCCAATGATTTGCTTTGTAGGACCACATGCCACATTCACATCCAGGTCAACTTCGGAGAGCGAAGCATGGGTGACGAGTGTCGGGACGATCTCTACGGGGTCCTGGGCCTCGAGGCCGGCGCGGACGCGAAGGAGGTCGCCCGGGCGTACAAGAAGAAGTCTCTTCTCCATCATCCGGACCGCGGAGGCGACGGTGCGGGCGCAGTGTGTGTGCTGTGGGTGGGTGGTGGTATGGTGACGTTGACATTGGGGGGCTGGTTGGTGGTGGTGGGTGGCAGTCAAAAAGTTTCATGAGCTCAAGCACGCGCGCGACGTCCTCCTGGACCCGAAGAAGAAGGAAGAGTACGACAAGCGACTGTCCAGGGAGCTCATGGCCAGGAAGCGCCAGCGCGAGCGCGAGGCCGAGCTCGACAGCAAGCGGAAGCGGATGCACGACGGTGCGCGTATTGTGCGCTCGTGGGTGGGTGGATGGAAAGAATACTGACGACGACGCCCCCGCGCATTGCTAGAGCTCCTCCAGCGAGAGTCGATGGCCACCAAGAGGCAACAGCAGCAGCAACAGCAGAGCGCCAGTGCCAACGTTGCCCGTTTTCGTGAGCGAGCCCAGGCCCGGCGGGACGAGTTGGCCGACCGCCTCGCGCGCGATGGGCCTGCTGTGCGTTCCCGCGATGACGATGACCACGGTGCGTCAACTGATGGCGTGCGGATGTCTCGTGTCGTATCTGACCGTGATGGATCGTCATCGGCCAGGCTCGCTTTCGGAGCGTACCGTGACGGTGAAATGGGACCGAAAGCGCTTCTCCCACTCGGAGGATTCGATCATTCATGGCCTCCGCGAACACGGAGCCATCCAGTCGGTGAAGATGAAATCGTCGTCCGCCCGGGTGGTCTTTGAAAGCAAGCACGACGCCGTACGTTCACATCCCGGACTTGTTCGTTTTGTCTTGGACTGACGCCATCCGTGTCTGCATCAGGCGACGGCCGTGCGCGTCGAGGGCCACAAGAGCTGCTGGCGCGAAGTCCGCATTCAAGGGCACCTCGTCGACGGCATCGACACCCACCGGTCGCACAAGGGCGTCGAAGACTGCGAGCCGTCCGTGGTGCTGAGCATGGCGGAGGTATCACTCGCCGAGCACGAGCAGTACGAACGCGCTGTGCTCGCGAGGCTGCGCGCAAGAGGCGCATCGACCGCAACACGATGAAAAGCGTCCTATTTGGTTGTTACAGTGCTCGCCGGTCATCCCCTCGGGGCGGCTGGCGGGCGGGGCCCCTGGAGCTGCTGGAGGAATTGGACCCAGATCGCCGACACATTGGCGATCTCGAGTCCCTGTCACGGGGCTCGCGTGAGTCGGGTATGGAGAGCCATCGAGCGCGCGCGCGTGTGGACTCACCACGTCATTGGCATGTTCGAGGTTTTGGCTGAGAATGTGGACGTTGGAGACCGCCTCCTGGATGTGCTGCACGCAACTCGCGGGCCCCGCCCGGCGAAAAAATGAGCCGCCGCCCAAGCGTTGTCCCCATGCCATTCGACGGGCGCGCGCGTACCTCCTTCACCTCCTCTTCCAGTCGCGCTCGCTCCTTCTCGTACCAGTCCTGGCGAACAGGACGATGTCAGTCCCACGCGGCGGGGGCAGAAAGACAGAGGCTCGTCATGGACCCGCTGCTGCTGCTGGTACTGGGTGCCCATGTTGTGAGATGAGATAATGGATGGGACGCCGACCTCTGATCGAGCATGACCGCGAGGAACCCTCTCAATCGGCATCTGCAAGGGCCAGGACGAGGTGACGGGTCGGGTCGGGTCCCTCAACATGACCCACCCGCCCCAGAAAGGATCGCAGCAGCCAGATCGCCGCATACCAAACAGCCAAGAACGAGCGAGGATGACGATGAGGACCATCGTCCTGTGGCTCGTGGTCGCCGCGCACGCGCTGGCCGTGGCGGGGGCCGTGCAGTTCGACGTCCGCCGGCGCGCGGAGAAGTGCCTGAGCGATGAGGTGGCGCAGGGGAGCCTCGTGGTGATCCACTACAACGTCCTCGGGGCCGTCAAGGGCAAGTCGGGCGTCTCGCTCGTGATCACGGACCCGCTCAAGAAGTACCTCAAGCAGGACTCGAACATCGACACGTCGGCGGATGACATCCACAAGTTTTCCTTCCACGCGGACGCCCCGGGGAGCTACGCGGTGTGCTTTTTTAACTCGAACGAGACCCCCGCGCGGGTCATGCTCGAGTTCAAGCACGGCGTCGAGGCCAAGGACTACTCGGAGGTCGCCAAGCGCGAGCACCTCATGCCGGTCGAGAAGGAGCTCCGCAAGATGGAGGACACGGTGGACGAGATCCACCGCGAGATGCTCTACATGCGCGAGCGCGAGGCCGCGATGCGGACGACGAACGAGTCGACGAACTCGCGGGTCCTCTGGTTTAGCTTTTTGTCGATCGCCGTGCTCCTGGCCATGGGCGTCTGGCAGGTCCTCTACCTGAAAAAGTTTTTCAAAAGCAAGAAGCTCATCTGAGCGCGCGCGCGCGTGCCGCATGGATGGATGGATCACCGCGGCCGAGACGACGAAAACAAAAAGCAAGAGAGGGACGGAAATAGAAACTGCTGTGGGGTGGCAACCGCCGTGTGTGTGTGTGTGTGTGTGCGTGGTCGTGTCGGGTGGCGCTCTCGATCTATCTATGTCGTAGATCTATGTATGGCGGCGGCGGCGGCGTCGACATCGGCCTCGACGACGTTGGCATTGATCGCCCCTGGACGCGCGTCTGCGCACGCAGTCCCGAGGAGGCGCCGACAGGACGAGCATGAAGCGGGCGTCGCTGCCCCCCCCGGGGCCCGTGGCGGCGCGCGCGCGCGGACCAGGTGCCGGCGTCCGGCGCGAGACGATGCGCAGCGCCCCCCGTCGAGAGAAGCGGGGTCCCCCGCGACAACAGCTGCCGTCCCCCACGCGCGAGGGCCCGAGCGGCGACCACGAGGTGGATGGCGACGACGACGACGACGACGACGACGACGACGACCGGAAGCACAGAGAGGGGGAGCATGGGGCGACGGCAGCAGCGGAGGCCGCGGAGGTGGATCTGAAGCTGGGGCGCAGCGAAGTCGCCCCCGACCCGAACGATGCCCCCTCGTCTCCGTCCCCGTCGCCATCGCCATCGCCATCGCCATCGAGCCCCCGGAGGACGCGGCGGGCGTCCCACCGGAGCCCCGCTCCGCAGTCCCCCGCGAGTCCCCGGAAGCGCGGGCAGAGCGTCAGCATGCGGAGCCCCCGATCGATGGCGGCGGGGGCTCCCGCGCCGGCCCCCGCGGACGACCTCAAGCGCAGCGATTCGCAGCGCTCGGATGTGTCCATGTCCTCCCGGTTCTGGGCCAACGAGTCCTCCAAGCGCTCGTCGCGACTCCTCGATGAGTGGAAGCGCAAGGAAATCTGGCACGACTTTAAGCGGGCAGAGGAGAGCGTCATCTCGAGCGGCGGGGCCGAGGGGGGCGGCGTCGGGCCCGCCACCACCTCGACGACGATGACCCCGCCGCCGGCCCCAACTACCAGCGACCTTGACGACGTCGGTGTCGCGGCCAGCGATCGGCCCGCCCGCGGCAAGCCCCAGGTGCCCCGTCGAGCCTCGAGCCTCATCCACGGCGGTGTCGAGGGCCCCCGAACTGGGGTGGCCGGGGTGGCTCCCGCCGAGTACCAGCGGGCGCTGGAGCAGGTTCGCCAACTTGAAGAGCACGTGCAGTCGACAGAGCGCGCGCTCGCGGCTGAGAGAGACAACGCGCGCGTCCTCGGTGACAAGGTCTCGAGCCTGGAGAATATTGAGCGAGAGAGCCGATTCCTGAAGGACGAGATGCAGCGGCACATGATGCAGGAACTGAGCTCCAAGGAACTCCTCAAGACCCTCGAAGATCAACTGGCTCTGACGGCGCGAAGCGAAGAGCAGCTCAAGCTCCAAACGCGGCAGTTGATGCAGCAGAACCAAGCCCTCCAAGCGGACTTACTGGAGAAGATCGCGGCCGAGACCGCCAAGATTCAGAAGATGGCCCACCTCTCGGCGGAGAAGCAAAATCTACTTGACGAACTCCAGAAGAAAGAGTCCCAGGCAGTGTCAAAAGGGTTCGAAGTCAAGCAGTGGATGTTGCGTGTCGCCTTGCGTCGCCTCACGGGCGACTTTCGGCGTCGTCATATGAGGGAGGCATTCGCGACATGGCGGGCGTCATCTCGTCATTTCTATGGTGCGCGCACCCAAGCAGCCCTCGTACTGACGCGTCTGTATGACCGCTTCAAGTCACGAGCCCTCGGTCGTGGGTTTGGACGGCTCTGTGCAAACGCATTGTCACAGCGACATGAGCGAGAGAGAGCGCGTGTTGCACAGCAGTTGCAAGTTGCATCCGAACAAGGGCGGTTGCAACGGATTCGCTGTGGTCTGCGAATCATGGAGATCATGTTGGGGCATCAAGAGTCTGATGCATTGCAGAAGTCGTTCGTGGGTTGGTCGCGCGTCGTTGCGCAGCGACGAGAACACCGGATGCACCTGGCATTTGCTTGCTCAAGGGTTGCGAATATACTTACTCACAAATACCAAATGATGAAGCAGCGCGCATTGCAAGTTTGGAGCGTCGAGACTCGCGCTAGCCGTATCCATCGGCAGTTTGAGTTATCACGGCAAGCAGAAAAAGATCTCCAGGAGGCGAAGGAGTGTATTTTCTCGCTCTCGTGTGCCAAGGCAAAATCGGAGGAGCGAGTTGACGCAACAAGGAGAGAATTGAACCGCCTGTACGATCAACTGCGAGACAATCGATCGGAGCTACAGCTAGTGAAGCACGGGTTCGTGACAACAGTGCTGCAGAGTATTGAGAAGAATTGGCGTAAGGCGATTTTGACTGAATGGAGACTACAGACGGTGCTCTCCGTTCAATCCAAGCGACTCCAGCTTCAGATTGAGCAAGCAGAAATTAAAGCAGACGAGCGAGAAAAGTACGCGTGCTCAATGAACGACTACAACAAAGTGCTGCGAAGTGACTTGGAACGGTTTCAGTTTTTTTCGCAAGACAAGCGGATCGCGATCGACGTGCTGACGAAAAAGTTGATGCGAGAGGTGGAAAAGGTCAAACGCATGGAAGAGATTCATGTGGGTATGGAGGAAAAGCTGATGGTAACCAAATCTCAGATTGCAAGCCTGACAGATTGGGAAGACTTCTCGGTTCCGCTACCTTTACTTGTTCTCTGCAAAGAAGTGGTTGTGACAAATCTGAAAGAGCTATTTCTCAACCATGCAAACATTCGAGTTGCTCCTGCACACAACAGCATCTCCTCCCCGTTCGACGAGAGAGCTACTGGCGGAGAATTGGACAACGATCCGCGCATATCTCTTGAGGCTCTTGTAAGCATTCTCCGACCGTCAAGTCTCCGAATAAAATCACAAGCTGATGTAGACGAGATCACCAGGCGTTGCGCACCGCAATACGCGGGAACGCGCGGACTCCCTTTTTCTGAATTTGTAAAGTGTGCGAGTGACATCGCGAAAGAAGTTTGTGGGTCGGGTGCTGAGGGTCACATCAAGGCATTTTGGGCTGGCTTGTTGGACACACATCAAAACACAGCACGCCCAGCTGATGCCCCTGGTAGCGACAAAGTTAGTGTGGCTGCACAACCTTCACATTCCGGTTGGGCTGGACATCTGACGGAGGAGATCCTGCAGAATCAAGAGAAACTTCTTGCTGTCTTAGAGCATGAGACCGCGGTTGTGGAGAGAGCGGTCATGGAGAAATCTGCGCCCAAGCCATCGTATGCTCCATCAGAGCACTCTGTTAGCACTGTTACAGCGTTTCAGGAGTACCAATGTGAGCCATTGATCCCGCCAGAAGCAGCCCCCCATCTGCTCTCTGAGCATGACAGAGTCGTTGCATTGCCACAACTCGACGCATTCACCGACTGGCCAGACTCGGGACAAGTTGTCGACTTGTTTTGTGCGTTTAGTTCCCCACTAGCTCGGCTCTTGTCGAAATACTCCAATGAGCAGCACATGCCGACTCACAACAACCAAATCTGCTTGTCACTTGCTGGACTGCTGCAGATGCTCGAAGATGTTAGACTCGTGCCCAACTTTTTGGCACGAGAAAGCGTTCACAAACACTTTGGACGTCTTTGTGAACGAGATGGCTTGTTGACACAGAGCGCTTTTGCTGTCGTGTTGGGCTCATGTGCCTTGGAGATTTACAGTGCATCGACTTCTCTGTCGTCTAAGAATCTTCGGCTTTCCGCGCGAGAGGTTATTTTGTCGTTCTTCTGCGATCTTGGACTTCTTACCGAGAGCGACCTCCCACCAGCGCATTTAATATGTTTTGTGGGCGATGAGGTCGAGAATGTGCTGTGGCCGCTTTTCGAATACTATTCGCGACTCGAGCAAACTGGGTCTCTGATGTCAGCACAACGACGGCGAATGGACTGTCCGCAGTTTGTGAAATTCATGGCAGAAATTGCTGGAGACGGCGCTAACGCCACTGCACTATATCATCGCGTCTTGGACGCTTCAACAAGTGCAAGTGGGCACCAGCATTGTGCCTCTGGAGCTCAAGTCATGCATTATGATGGTTTCTATATTGCCCTAGCGTATCTCCAGATGGAGAAAAACTCCAGCACACACTATGCCAGTATTGGCGACGCTGTCCGCCATTGGATGCAGCAAGTCGATCAATAGACTGAGGGCGTCCCCGGATCATCCACGTGGCGCTCGGACAATCATGAAGTACTTGTTGGCGAGGATTGGGCTATGCACGTCGGCAGGGTCGAGCTTGTATTGGAGACTGCTGAATGGATTCGGTTGAGGTTGAACCACAAAGTCGGCATGTGGGGCGAGTTCACGCAGCACGGCGAGGTCGCGATGTTGGTCAGTTTTGCTGAATGCCGAGAGCAAGATAGGTCGACCAGACGCGAGCACTGTTTCTATGGTCGGTCTCCATGACAACTGGATATGCGGATGTCCAATGCCAGGATTGAACAAGACAAAAGCATCCGGGAGACCATGGGGGAGCTTGTCGGCGACGTCGTGATATAAGCCAGAGCATTCATGCAGATGGATCCTCGATGGTCCTTCGTTCCGGCCACTACGGGCTGCGATTTGATCGCCGATGAGCGATATGTGGAAGGTCGCATTGGGGTATTGCCACTCCAGTTCTCTCCACAGGTGCATTGGCATGGCAGCCTCGGCTCGAGCTCCGAGCACACCCAACGACACGCTGGACCTGCTCTCTCGGGGCATGTCACTAGTGAGATCTGGACAGAGTCAGAAATGGCCATGAGAAGGGAAAATAAAATGACAACAAACCAGCCCCCGTGCCCCACCGACCTGGGAGGGCATACGCCAGGGTCGCGACGTAGCTGTAGGCCGCCGAGACGAGTCGCCGGGCGCGGTCGTCACGCCACATCGCCGGATCCCTACCGCGCACCTCGAGAAACTCTTGCCAGTTGCGCGACCGGGCTGCAGTCGCCTCCGGCGCCGAGCTGGTGACTTTGTGGGAGACAAAGCGCGTGAGGGACGACAGCATGGCAACACGGGACCGGTATCGCGCACGTACGATTGGCAAACACGTCCTTGGCCCTAGCGGACATGGCGAAGGCGATGTCCTCCCCGATCATCCGAAACACGTCCAGGCGATCGCGTTGTTCCGCGACGGCACGCGCGCTGCAGGCCTGCGCCGGCACACCACCAAGGCTCAGCGACCTCTCGACGTCGTCCGTCCTCCTACGAACGAGCATCGTGCCGGGGAGCAAGTGAGGGGGAAGCCCGAGACGGGGCAGTCAGGGCGGTCCGCCCCGGTGCTCGCGGCGCACACAAGGCACGGCGCGGCGGACACCGCCCGGAGCCACGACTGCGCCGACGGCGATCGCTCCTGCAGCCGCCGCAGCGGAGGGGGCGGCGCGGTCCCGGCGAGCCCCCGGTGCAGGAGGCGCGGGAGGAGTCGGCGCATGTGATCCCGGTGGATGGAATGTGTGGCTGAATCAACGGGGGACGTTCAATCTGACACCGTGGGATTTATAATTCGTGGAAGGTTTTCAGAAACGAACAGGCTCTGGCACAAGTGCTTTGTATTGCGGGATGAAGTGCTACTCTACCAAGTCTCTCAGTTCATAGAGTAGTAGTTGGGGTGTCAGATTAAACGATAATTCGTAATGTACTGATTTACATATCGGCAATGTACTGGAGCGCGACCTCAAACATGGTGAGGAAGTAACCGACCTCGCCCATCATCTTGGAGGGGTGGATCATGGCCCCGAGGTACTCCTTCGTCCGCAGGGGGCGCTTAAGGCCGCTGTGGACGACGACGAAGATGTGGATGGGGAGGTAGTCGTCCGCCGTGAGGGCCGAGTTCTCGCGCCATTCGAGGTTCTTCTCCCCGCAGCTCCGGAAGATCTCGAGGGCCGATCGGAGGAGCTCGTGGATCTTCTCACTGGCGAGCTGGCGCTCGTCGATCATGCTCAAGTGGTGGCACGACTTGCCCCAGTCGTCCTCCGACTGCAAGTGCTCGGGGATCCCAAAATCGGCCTGCGGTCGCCCGCGCATCTTCTCAATGTTGGCCATGAGGCGGCTCTCCTGCGCGTGATCGACGGTCCGTTCGATCAAGAACGCGACCTCCTTCTCGAGGGGGACCAGAATCGTATCCTCGACAGCACGGTAGACGCAGTCGTCGATCACCGTCGCGACATCCACACTCTGGTCCGCGAGCGAGAACTGATCCGCATACTTCGGGCTCAGGTTGTCCACGATGTGCTTCTCGATGCTGGTGATGACATTCC
Organism: Lagenidium sp. CBS 127285; assembly: GCA_023338185.1. Classification (NCBI taxonomy): domain Eukaryota; phylum Oomycota; class Peronosporomycetes; order Pythiales; family Pythiaceae; genus Lagenidium; species Lagenidium sp. CBS 127285. Next base: position 11,631 of record JAADYI010000823.1, read on the forward strand.
GCAAATCCTTGAGCGCTTCAAGGGCCAGCGACCCGTCCCCGAAACTGTGGCACTCGGGGCAGATAGCCGCCTCGATGACCGCACATCGGTTCCGAAAGGCCTGGAGAAACTTGTAGCACGTGTGGCCCTCCACGGTCCCAACACTATTCAGACTCATAAAGAGATCAAAGTTCAGCCACTTGGGCTCGGGCTGCTCACCGCTTGTGTCAATGTGCTCCAGGGAGTTGATGAATTCACTGGAACACATGCACAGCTGGAATTCTCGAATGAGCTCGACGCGCAGTTTCGAGGTGGGCTCCAGAGCGCTCACATTCCTCAAAAACGCCTCAATCTCGCACATTCGCCGGTTCACCGCATGGGAGCTCGCGTGACGAAAGCGCCGTCGTGGGAAAGGCAGGTCCAGGAGGAACTTGAGCTGATCCACTTCAGTGGATGTCGCAGCTCGGATCATCTCTCGAATCTGCATGGACGATCAGTGAGCGACCACAAACAAGTAGTACCCACAGTGCATGGTCACACGCACCCTTCTTCGCAGCATGTAGAAGTCATTGAAGCGCTTCTTCGCGAACCAGAAAACCTTGGTGTGTAGATCTGTAATCTGGAGAACGTATTGTGTCACGGAAGGCACGGAGGCGATGGTCTCGGACCGAACGACCCGAACGGAGAGGCCGGGGCGAAGTCCTATCCGATTCGGCGGGGGGGGGGG
>JAADYI010000824.1:0-12327 GCA_023338185.1 Lagenidium sp. CBS 127285
ACTCACTCGCCCCGAGCACCGCCAGCACTACCGATCGCGGCACCCACGCGACCCCCGACGCCGCGGCGGAGGGGCTCCGCGTCCGCCTCAAGATCCACCGTCCGCTCCTCCGGACCACGGGCTCCTCGCCGTCGCCGTCTCCGAGCCGAGTGACGCCGGCGGCAGCGACGGCGGCTGCCCCATCGGCCCCAGTCCCCTCCGCTCTCATGCCCCCGTCAGCGTCGACGCGTGCGCCTGCTGCCGCCCAGAAGCGCCCTCGCCCGCCGACGCTCGATCTTGGGGCGATGACGGGGGCCAGTCACCGCACGGCGGCGCCGGCGGGAACTACTGCCACGACAGGCCCCGATGGCCGCCAGAAGAAGCGATCGAAGACCACGGAGAGCGCACCGCGGATTCTCAGCTTGGCGCCGCCCGTCGCGGCCTCGTCGCGAGCGGCCCCATCGTCGTTTCCCCTCGCCCCAGCGCTGGCGATGCCACCAGCGCCGTCGTCGATGTTGACCCCATTGTCGGCATTGCCGACGCCGACCGCCGCGACCTCGGAGGACCCCGTGGAGATGGCCCGTCGACTGGGCAAGTACGCCAAGCACCTCCGCGTGGCCAAGCAGCGCGTCAAGGACTGGGAACTGCGCCATTGTGTGTTGGAGCAGGCCGCGGGGGAAATGCGGATGCGTCTCGAGGCCAGCGATCGGCGGATCCTGACCCTCGAGAAGGAGCTACGGAACCTCCGCGCGGCCCAGCAAGGGCCACCTTTGACTCAGGTCGTCTCCGTGCCCGCAGCGGCCCCAGCAACCGCCCCAGCAACCGCCCCCACGGGCTTGTCCGCGTCCGTCCAGCCGGGGGACGACGGCCAGGGCATTGCTCTGACCATCAAGGTCCTCGTCGACGTCGCGCGCAATGGCGAACACATTGGGCAGACCACGCGACAGTTTGGCGTCCACGAGATCCCCGCCGCCGAATAAGGCGCCTCGCTCTTTTTTGTTATTTTCTCTCTCAACATTTCAAGGTTTTCCCGATTCGTGATGCTCTTGGACTTGATGGGGGGTGATAACAAGCACCCGCTCGCTCGGCCCCCAGCAGGCCAACAGACAACGCAACATGACCTCGATCTTCTCCGACGCGCAGACCCGGTGGCTCGGACGCAACCTCGACAGCGCGAGGTATCGCAAGCGGGGCTCTCGGATGTCCATCGAGGCGATGTACGATGGCTTCTGCGCAGCGTTCCCCACGGCGACCATCACCGCGAGGCAACTGGAGAATCGGATCAAGCGGCTTCGGTACTTGCGAAAGCTCAGCGTGGATCCCCGGCCGTTGATTGTGACAAGAAGTCGCAGAACCCGGAAGCGACGGCCGATGGTGACGAGGACCGAGTCCGAATCGAGCTCCACCACATCACGAGACACCGCCGGGGATGCCCCGACACGCCGATCTCTTCGCTGGTCGTCACGATTGACTCGATCGTCTCCGACGCGATCCCCCTCACCGGCAGCCTCGAGTGAATCCAACGAAGAAGAGCCCCAGGATGCGGTGGAGGCACGTGATCACGCAGAGGCCACAGATCGTCCCGTCGATGAAGCTGCCGTTGAAGACAACGACGACGCCATCGTCGTGAGGATTCAGCTCGCCATCGACGTATCCCAGGGCTCGAGTCCCTCGGTTCGTGTGTCCGTTGTCTGAGAAGATGACAAAGCAAACGTGCCCTCGTGGCAAGTGGCAGGGGCCGATTCCAGTAGCACACGGGTTGAGTTATCCGATCATCGATTTCAACGTTGGTCGGTGTCCTTTAGTCATGATAGCTTGGCCAAGTTTCATGATCTCCATCAGCATTTTCACCCAAGTCGCCCCAGTTGTCGGCGTATCATGGGCTCGTCCGACGCTGCTACAGTACCGTATTAAATGTGACCGTTCTCATTTTGCACACTTCGTAGTTGGGCCACGCGTGTGAGCGACGGCGATGGCAGCAAGGCCAGTGTCAAGTGCTCGCATGATGCGATGGTCCGCCGAGACACCATGGCCATGTCCAAGCTGAAAAGGCCAACTCATAGACTCGTGTCAAATGGCTGAATATTGACACCTTTTGGCCGGAATTTATTTTGACCCATGCGCAAAGCGTGTTTTGACTCCGGTTACGTTGGGCTGGGTGGGGTTATCATCCAAACCCAGCAACCAGCCAATTGCAACCATGGCAAGAGACTCTGCACGGATGACGACGGATGGTGGGGTCGTGCGCATGTACGTTGGCGGCCTCGCGCCGGATGTGACCGCCGTCGAACTCCGGGAGCGCTTTGGCCGCGTCGCCGCCGCCGCCAAGTGCGCGCTCGGTGCCATCGAGCTGCCCCCTGATCGCCTCACGGCTGGGCGGGCGCGGGGCTTTGCGTACCTGACCATCACCGGTGCCAACGCCGCCCAGGTCCTCGCAGACATCGCCAAGGCCTATCACCGAACCAAGTGGCGCGGGTGCGTGCTCAAGGTCGAGACCGCCAAGCCCGACTACCGCGCGCGGCTCGAAGGCGAGTGGGCCGCCGCGGCCGCGGTCCAGCGGGCTCGGAAGGAGGCTGCGGAGGCCGAGCGCCAGCGGCTCCTCCCTCTCTCGCGGAGGGGGACAGGGGAGGAGGGGACGGAAGGGGGGGAGGATCAAGTGATTGTCAATGCTGGAGTCGCGTTTGAGGGAAAGCGTGTGACGTCATTCCCTGATTGGGAGCAAGATAGTGACGAGGAGATGATGACGGCCGACGATGATGACGTGGTCGTGGAGGAGGAGGGAACGGATGCTGAATCCACCAGCAGTGACGACGATGACGCCAACATGGAAGAGGATAGTGGGGTGGAAGAGGAGCTGGAACAAGACGATGGTGACTCGGAAGAGGACGGAGAACAGGAAGACGAGGGAGAGGAGGAGAGTTCTACTTCCTCCTCCTCCGAGGACGACGACGATGAAGAGGAGGCGGAGGAGGAGGAGGAAGTGTCCGAAGCCACCAACGCTGGGCGATCGTCAGTATCGCCGCCCAAGGCCCCCGCGGTCGCGCTCGATTCCAACACCCGGCGCCTCGCGGCCTTGGAGGAGAAGCTCCAGAAGCGCCAGGAGAAGCAACGGGCGACAATCACCGAGGGCTTTGTCGGCAAGATCGACGCCGTCGCGACGACCGCCAAGAAGATCACGTTTGACGACGATGGTGAGGTGGCCGAGGTCGAGAACGGCCACGAGCCCACGGACGACGATGACGACGCCTCCCCGACGAAGTCTGCGGTCACCGTGAGCAACTGGCTCGACTCGGATGACGAGGAGATGGAGGAAGCAGCGGCACGGGGCGACTATGGCGAGCTCAATGACGAAGACGTGCTCACGAACGGACGGCGGCGATCCACCAAGACGCTGGAATTTGACGATGGTCTCGAGGACCAAGAGGAGGCAGCCGAGGACGCCGAGCGCTTTGCCCTCCGCCCAGAGTTCCTCGGTGAGCGCGGGAAGAAGCTCTTTGAGCTGCAGAAGCGCTTTGGCGGCGATCAGCGTTTCCGTATGGATGCGCGTTTTATTGACGATGAGGAGAACGAGTATGGCGGGAACCAAGGGCTCGATGAGCTTGTGGACGACGATGAAGCCGAGGGCGAGGAGGGCTCATCCGAGGGTCGTCCCCGCGGGGTGCAGCTCTTTTGTGCCGAGGACGATCCGCGGCAGCTCGCGGAGAACGCTGAGGAGATGCTCCGGGAGCAGGACCAGGCCCTCGATCTCATCGCCGAGCTCTTCCCCGATGTCAATGTCAACAAGATCCGCGACCGCCGCTCCGCGCAGCTGAAGAAGGCCGATCCCGTGCGGGAGGCGTCGTGGATGGGCGAGATGATGCGGTACGATCCCCGCTTGCCATCCTCGGCGCAGTACGAGCGGCCCATGGAGAACTCGGCGACGTCTCGGGCGACGGCGGCGACGGCCTCGGAGGTGGCGAAGGAGGAGAAGCGCGCACGGGAGGAGAAGGAGGTGCTCATCGGCGGCGATCGCTTTTACGAGACCTCGAGCTCGCTCGGGAGCCTGTTCAGCCGCGTCCGCAAGAACTCGGAGGACGGTATGGAGGGCGAGGCCGCGTTGGATGGGGTCTTTGGCTTCTCGCGGATGCTCGAGTCGACGGCGGCGAGCGGTGATGACGACTCCAAGAAGGGGGCAACGGCGGAGGCGGCGCCGTCGGCGTTCAAGCTCAGCTCGCTCTTTGATTTCTCCTTTGAGAGTGAGACCCCCGAGACCAAGCGCAAGAAGAACCGGCTCGCGGCGCTCGGAGAGGACCTCCTGGAGGGCGGAGAGGAGGACGAGGAGGGGGCACGCGCCCCGTGGCACTTTACGCAATCATTTCTCAACAAGGAGGAGGACGAGGACCGGGCCGTGGGCACGGACCAGGAAGCGGAGGATGGCGAAGAGGAGGAGGAGGAGGAGGAGGAGGAGGAGAAAGTGGAGCAAAAGGGCAACAAGACGCGGAAACCCAAGATCCAGCGGAGTCTGGCCGAGTTTCTGGCGTTTGGGCGGACGTTTGTCGCCCGCCGACCAGAGGAGGAGGAGGAGGAGGAGGATGACGACGACGGGGAGGAGGAGCAAGGAGCCAAGGGCAAGGACGCGGCTGTGACGCGCGCGGCGTGGCTCGAGCGGCGGAAGAAGCTGACGCTCGACTTCAAGCGCAAGCGGCGCGATGCGCTCAAGACCAAGAAGAAGCAGCAGGCCGCGCACCGGCAGCACCAGCACAAGCGCCAAAAGACTATGACAGGGGCCCGCTCCTGAGCCCCTTCCTTGGCGCCTCTGAACGCTCAAATCCTACTTGAACCATGGCATAGAGAGACAATGCCGCACGAGTCTGCGAGCGAGATCATCCGGCTCCATTTTGTTATCTGTTATGCTTTTCTCGGGCCATTGCTGCTCGCGTGGTCACCGCTGCCGCCGGGATAGTAGGACGGGGGGGAGTCGAAGCGGCGCGCGGGGCCGCTGCCGCTGGACTTGCCCCCGTGCTGCGGGCCGTAGTAGCCGCTGACGGCCGCGCTCATGGTCGCGGCGACGGCGGCCCCCGCGGGGCCCCCTGCAGGCAGCGACTGCGTCCGCCGGGGGGACGACTTGCTGGCCTTGGCCGTCGATTCATGGTGGAGGACGAGTCCCCTCCGGCCGTAGACGCCCCCGCTCCCCCCGCCGTGGCCGTGGCCGTTGGCCGCCCCCGTGGGCCCGTGGAGCATCATCTGGGACGCGTGCTGCTGCTGCTGCTGTTGCTGTTGCTGATGGTGGTGGTGATGGTGGGGCCCATGACCGGGCTGGGCGAGATGGTGGTGGGGGTGCAGCGGCGCGTGGTGGTGGTGGAGCGGGTGGTGCGGGGGCGGAGGGTAGAGGTGGTGGGGATGGGGGTGGTAGTGCTGCTGCTGCTGCTGGTGGTGGTGGAGGGCGGGGCCTCCCCCGTGGAGGAGGAACTCGGGGAGGAGCGAGTCGTACCGGCGGAGAGCCTCCTCGTCCTCCGCCCCCAAGGGGGAGGAGGAGGAGGAGGAGGAGGAGGAGGCGGCGGCGGACGGAGCGGACGCGCGGACATGCCAACTCTGGCGGGGGTGCACGAGGAGGTCCGGCCGCCAGCCGTCCCCCCGTCCATAGAGCCGCCACGCATTCGCAAAGAACCCATCGAGCTGCGCGACCGCAGCCGCATCACGGGCCCCTGTGGGTGCTGCCGTGGATGCCGTTGCTGCTGCGGTGGCGACTGTTGAAGCTGGAGTCGAGGCAGAGGCAGCGGCGGCGGCGGCGGAGACGATGTCGGTGAGCCGCCGGTGGCCGAGACGAAAGGCCCGGCGCATGGCCGGGAACGCATCGACCGAGACGCTCCGCGAGAGGTTGTTCCCGGGGTCCAAGGGGTCGACGACGTTGCACGCGCGGATCGGGAAGAGCAGCGGCTTGTACGCGCCGACGCCGGCGCTGGCACTGGGCGTGACGCTGTTGTTGCCGTTTGTGCTGTTGTTGCTGTTGCTGCTGCTGGCCGTGGGGGTCGTCGCCGTCGCGTTTGCGGCACCGACCGCTGCCGACGTCGCCGTTGCCCGCGACGGCGATGCCGTCGACGAGGAGCCCGCGACCGTCGACGGCGTCGCCGAGCCGCCAAAGTGCTCGCGCACGCGCCGGCCGAGGGCCTCGACGTCCTCGAGGGTCATGAGCAAGGGCGGCGATGGCGTCGACGCGGCCCCCGCCGCAGTAGTAGCAGGAGCCGAAGCAGCGTGGCGCCACGGGCCGGTCGCCGTCGGGGCCGCCTGCTCGATGGCCGCGGCGAACGACGGGGCCGTGGCCAGGAGGCTCAAGGGGACGGCCCCAAAGAGCGTCATGGCCCGCTCGTGCCACGCAAACTCGCTCATGAGCCCGAGGAAGCGCCCGAGGGCATCGAGCGGGTGGGCGATCGCCGCGCTGTGCTGGTTGAACAGCGCCATGACGATCGTGTTGACCGCGTACGTCGACAGCGCCCCGGCGCTGGCCCCGAGGACGCTCGGGGGCGGGGCCATGGCCGTGGGCGTCGGCAGGGGCATCGGTGTCGTCGGTGGTGACGACGTTGGGGGCGTCGGCATCGCCGCTGTGGCCATGTACGCGCCCGACTCCTCGGCGCACCAGGCCTTGATGAGCACGAGGCTCCGCTTGAGCAGGTGCCGCCGCCCGACGCGCTGGTCCATGGCATCCAGGAGCACGAGGGCCCCGATGGCCCCGAGGCGGTTGGCCGTGATGTCGACCGAGACATTGTCGATCGTGCACTTGAGCACCCGGACCTCGGCGTTGATGTACGTCACGTTCCGGACCGTGTGCGTGGACAGCGACGACGCCGATGCCGCCGATGCCGCCGTCGCCTGTTGTTGCTGCTGCTGCGATGGCTGCGTCGGTGGTTGCGGCTGCTTGGCGCTCGTCGGCGAGCCACTGGGGACGAGCCCCGTCGCGCCGAGGCTCTCGACGCTCCCCGCGAGACAGAGCGCGTGGAGCACGGGGAAGAACCACGTCCCCTCGAGCTCCGGGGGGACGAAGAGGCACACGTCCAGGTCCGCCGAGGGCAGGTACGTCTTCATCGGGAACGAGCCCGTGGGGACAAAGAGCCACGGGGCCGTCGGTCCGAGCTGGTGCTCGAGGACCCTTCGGACAAAGCCCAGGATCCGTAGCCGCACGTCCTCGGCCTCGGGGCTCGGCCCGAGCCACCGGAGGAGCGCGTCGATGCGCCGGGTCAGCGCCGGGCTCGCACTCGCCGGGACCACCCGCGGCGGGGGAGCCGTCGAGGTCGCCGCGGGGCGGGGGCTCGCGCGCGTGGTGGGTGGTGTCGTCGATGAGGACAACGACGACGACTCGTGATCGTACTGCGCGAGGGCCTCGTGGAGCTGCGACTGGGCCACGAGCTCCCGGAGGTAGGCGATCTCGGCGTCCTTCTCCTGCAAGAGCCGCTGGTGCTGGAGCTGCTGCTGCTGTTGCTGCTCGGCGAGCTGCAGGGCCTGGCCGTAGGCGATCGGCCGGATCACCAGCGACGACGGCGGTGTCTCCGTCGTCGTTGGGGCCTTGTCCGTCCGTCCGCTTTGTTCGTCCCGCTTGACCTGATGCTGCTGCTGCTGCTGCTGTTGGTCTTGTTGTTGCTGCTGCCGCCGTCGACGCGCGGCGGCGGCGGCCGCCTCCTCCTCGGCCTTTTCACGGGCCAAGCGCTCGAGGGCCTTTTGGGCCGCGGCGAGCTCCTCGACCAGGGCCTCGCTCATCTGCCGCCGCTCGGCCCGGGCCACCATGTCCTCAATCGCCGCCGGGTCCCGGCCCCCACAGGCCTCGAGGAGCTGCGCGCGGAGCTTGTCGAGCTGCTTTTGCCGCTTGCGGAGGTACTTTTCGTCGATGAGCACCTCCCGGAGGGCCACGTGACTCCCCGTCGGGGCCACGGCGTCGTCGTTGTGGTCCCGGGGGGTCCCCGCTGGTCCGCCGTTGCCTGGCCGTTGCAACGAGGACGAGGCCGCCGCACTCGCCCGCTGCTCGACATGATCGTCGTCATCGCCATCGTCCTCCTCGATGCCCGTGCCGCCGTCGCCATCGCCGTCGCCGTCGCCGTCGCTGCCCTTGCGCGGGGGGGTCGGAGACGGTGGCCGCCGTCGTCGGTGCTTGTCCGCGGTGTCCACGTCGTCCTGGGACTTGCTCGTGGTGGCTCGTGGTGGTGCCGCTGCTGTCGTTGTCGTCGTCGTCGTTGTCGTTGTCGTTGTTGATATTGTTGCGGATGATGATGGTGCTGCTGCTGGTGCCAGGGCGTGGCTCGTCGTCACCGAGGACGAGGGCAATCGCCGTCGCCGTCGGGGTGACGAGGGCGACGAGGGCGACGACTCGCCAGGTATCCGCAGGGCCGTGGGGTCGATGGGCCCCCGCTGCCGGCTGTGCTCGAGCTCCGACTGCTCCCACATGCTCTCGCAGGCCTCGTCTCGGGTCACGACGACCACCGGGGGCGACGCCACCACCGACGACGACGTGGAAGAAGACGCGCGCAGTGGCGGAGGGGACGTCGTCGATCCCGATGAGCTGCTGCGCCGTCGTCGGGTCGAGGTCTCTTGGGGTTGGCGATGGCCGTCACTCGCCACGACGGCATCCGCTGCGGACGGTGATGGCTCACGGCTGCTTTGGGGGCTTCGGGGCGACAGCTCGGACGCGCTGGCCGAGGCCGAGGCCGGAACCGGGACGTGTTTTATCAGTTTGCCCTCGACTTCCAGTGTCTTGGGCCCTTGGGCTTCGTCCTCATGATGGTCACCCGTCGCTGGTTGTTGCCCCTGGACGGTCTCGGCGTCCTGATCGCCGCCCGTCGTGCGCTCGCTCGCGTGGATCAGCGGCGTCGATTCGGAATCGCGATCCTCCGCGTCCTCGTCGTCCTTGTCCTCGGGCTCGGCCGCGTCGACGGGGCCATTGGGCCCATTGCCCCCGTCGCCCTCGGCCCCCGTGGTGCTCAGGCTCTTGGCCTTTTTCTTCTTCTTCTTCTTCTTCTTCTTGGCCTTGGCCGATGCCGCCGCGGCCCCGCCGGCATCGTCGGTGCTGCTGCTGGTCGCCGCCGCGTGCGCGAGCCCACCGCCGTGGTGACTGCCGCCACCATTCTGCCGGGCCGCGGCGGCCTCGTCCTCCTGCTGCTCGAGCCATGCGACGGCCTCGCGCTGCCGCTGCTCCTCGTACGCGGTCTTGTGCTCGCGGGCCTCTTGGAGCTCGAGCTGGGCCTCCATGTGGTTGGGGAAGCTCCCGAGGATCCGCTCATAGTCGGCGATGGCCCGCTCAAAGGCATCCATCTCCTGGGCCACGCGGGCCCGAGCGAGAAGCGCCTGGGCGGCGTGCTCGCTCATCATCCTCGGGGCCAACGATGTCGTCGTGGTCTTGGTCTTCGGTCCGCCGCCGCTGGCCATGGTCACCGTCGCCGCAGCGGTGAGTGCGGACGTAGGCTCGCGGGTGTCGAGCTGGGCCTCGACGATCGCCGTGTAGTCCGCATAGGCTCGATCCCAGTCACCCTCTTGCTCATGAAGCCGGGCGCGGAAGAAGAGCGCGTCGACAAAGAAGCCATTGACCGCGAGGACCTGCGTGACCTCGGCGAGGGCCTCCCGGGTGAGCCCCTGGGCCTGGTAGAGGCGGGCCCGGGACATGTGCACCTCAAAGTCATGGGGCTCGACCGTCAGGGCCATGGAAAAGTCCGCGAGGGCCTCGTTGAGCCGCCGGAGGTGGCCGTAGCACTCGCCCCGGAGCCGCAGGGCCTCGACGTGCTCGGGGTCGAGCGCCAGGACCCGCCCGTACTCGTCGATCGCCGCGACGAGCCGCGTCTGGGCCCCAGGGCTGTGGTACGTTGCGCTAGTCGAGCCCGTCGTCATCCCATTGGCCGTCGTTGTGCTCGTGGCCGTGGCCGTGGCCGCAGCCGCGGCCGCAGCGGCCCGCCGCCTTCGGGCCAACGGCGTCGTGTGGACGGCCGCGGTGGTCGGCGAGATTGTGGCTCCAGTGGCCCCAGTGGCCCCAGTGGCCGGGCGCCGCCGGCGGAGCGTCGAGGTCGCCGTCGACGTCGTGGCGAGTGGCAGCTTGGGACTCGCGCCCTCCTCGATCGCCGTCACCGAGGCATCGTGGCGGAACTGAGCCTCGTCCTCATCGGCAAGGCGGACGAGCAGCCGTGCGCGCTCGAGACGGGCCTCGATGAGCCGTTGGCTTGGGCTCAGCGTGTCGTTCCCACTGTCGACCCAAGTCGACTCGGGGGCGAGACCATTTCCCGACTGATCGGCGTGCTGGGCCTCGAGGAGCTCGACAAAGCGTCCAAGGTCGGCGAGGGCCTCGTCGTAGGCACGACACTGGGTGCGCAATTGGGCCCGCTCGTAGTAGATCTCCGGGTCCCGCTCGCCCTGGGACGTGGCTTCCGCCCGCCCGAGGTCCTCGAGCGCCGCACGAAACTGGTGCATCGCCCGGGCGATCTTGGCTCGGGCAATGTACATGCCCCGAAGCTCCTTGACGTGGCCGCTGCCCCCACTCGTGCTCAGTGCGATGGCCTCGGTAAAGTCCTCCATGGCCGAGTGGTGGTGGCCCAGGGCCGCATAGGCCTTGGCCCGTCGGGCAAGGAGCAATGGATTCCCTGGGGTCAACTCGATGACGCGCGTAAAGTCCTCAATGGCCGCCGCGTACTTGTGCGCGAGGAGGTAGCAGTTGCCCCGCTGATAAAAGAGCTTGATCTTGGTCTGTGCCGAGCCGTGCGTGGCCTCGATCGCCGCCGTGAAGAAGGGGATCGCCGCCGCGTACTGCCGCTGCTCCATGAGCCCCAGGGCCCGGGCTCCGGGGTCGACCGGCGGACTCAGACTCAGGCCGCCACCACCGGCCCCGGCACTGCGGACGGCCGCGACCATGCCGTTCTTGAAGTGAGCGGCCGCTGATTTTGCGGACGGCGAAGAGGATGTGGCTGCGGCCACGGCGGCCGCGCGGCCACTGAGGCTCCGGTACTTGTCAATGCCCGACCGCAACGTGGACGACGACGCGGACGACAGTGGTCCACTCCGACCACTCCCGGATGTGGTCGGCCCCGCGGCCCCGAGTGGGATCGTGATGCGGTCATCGACCTCATTGTAAGGGGCCCCCGATGGCGGCTGCTCCTTGCGGCTCGCCTTCTTGACCATGGTCGCACCTTCCGTCTTTTGAACGTGACTGTGGACGGTTGTGGACGGGATGTGGACGTTGATGATCTCCACAGCTGGATCTCTCTCGCTCTCGCTCTCGCCCTCGCTTCGCTCGCCCCCGTCGACCGCGCGCTGGTAGTTGGGTCGCAGCTCGTCGCCTCCCTCCCTCCCCCTGCCTTCGTGGGGATCGGTCGGTCGAGCGTACCGGTATGCAGTGACGTCTGCGGGCGATGAAGGCGCAGGCCACAGTCGATGGCGTAGGTGGTGAGCAGTCGATCAAGCGACCTTCAAGCGACCTCCCTATATTTCCCCCAATCCTCAATGAGTCAACGGCGATCTCCGATGAGGATTGGTAGTAAATCATACCTGGATGTGGTCCACACGAGGCGTCACTTGTGTGTGTGTGGTTGTGTGTCCCATGGTCATTGGCCACTGGTTTCCAAGGACACCGGCCTCAACTACCCCCGCCATCCGCCATGACGTCGCTCGTCCGGGGCCTCCGCGCGCTCTCCGTGGCGCCTCGCACGGCCCGATGGATCAGCGCCTCCTCGGCCACCAGCAGCAACGCCGCCGCCGCTGCCGCCACCGCCGCTACGACGGCCGCCGGTGACGAGGCCGCGGCGCTGCCTCAGTTCTCGGTCGTCCACCACAAGGTCTCGGATGCACCGATCAAGCCCGAGGATCACTTTGCCGTCATCAAGCTCGGGGGCACACAGTACAAGGTCACCCAGGGGGACGTCGTGATCGCCGAGAAGCTCAAGGACGCCAAGGTCGGCGAGATCCTCGACCTCGATCAGGTATGTACTGAGATACACAAGCGTTCGTGCGTCCGCCACAAGACTCGGAGCACTGTTGACATTGGGGACTCTGTTTTTCTCTTTCAGGTCCTGTTGCTCGGGAACGTGAACCAGACGATCGTCGGGCGCCCGTTGATCGCCGGGGCCGTGGTCCGCGCGCGCGTCGAGGAGCAGACCCTCGATGCCAAGATTGACATTTTCAAGAAGAAGCGCCGAAAGAACTACCGCCGCTGGAATGGCTTTCGCCGGGAGGTCACGGTCCTCCGCGTCACGGACGTGGTGCCCCTCCCGGAGACCGAGTAAAACGAATCCGAGCCGCCTGTATTGTCAGAGACGTTTTTTTTGTTTTTTTTTGTTTTTGTTTTTTGTCCAAGTGCAACGACCTCTGGCTTCATTCAGTATTCCCGGATGCTGGCTTGACTTTCTATCT
>JAADYI010000825.1:0-12290 GCA_023338185.1 Lagenidium sp. CBS 127285
GACGAGGAACGCACAAGGGACGAGCAAGCACACGCCCATGTGCGAGAGGAGCACGAGGTAGCGGCCGGGCTTGCCCATGACCCACTCACCGAGATCGCTATACGACTTGACGCTCTTCGGGGCCTTGAGCATGATGCGCGATAGCGTGATACTTGAGTAAATGTTCGTTGCAGCCATGACAAGCAACGCGATGGTCGCGATGACAGGACCCGCGCGAGCATAGTTGGCGGGCATCCCGAGGGTCCCAATACCAAAGACCGTGCAGAAGAGCGCAAACGCGGCCTTAGAGTCTTCAATGGTGAAGAACGGCGTGGACTTGGACGACGCCATGGTGGATAGAGGGTCGGTCGTTCAGCTCGAGAACGGGCAAAACGGGAAATGATCCTTGTCAATTGCTGTATCTTGTTGGTGGCTGGCGCCATGGTCGAGGATGCCATCAGGGGTCAGCGCGACTGCTGCCATCTTGTTCCAGTTCTCGGTCGTGAGCGTTGCACTGGCCAATGACGGATTGCTGTTTGCGCATTCTCGGTCATCTCGGATCTGCAGGCTCTTTGTGCAACAAACAGGTGGTGGCACTCGGGTGAGCAACTGTCACCCTGCACAGGCACCGGTTCAGTTGTAATGGCAACAAACGTGCACCAACACACAGCACAGCGCAGCCACAGTCTCCGCAGCAAGACATCCAGTCCAAGGAGCCGCGTGTCTCGTGGTTTGAACGCACACAGAGCAGCTGGGTTGTTTGGCTGGGGGATGATCGTCGAGAGCTTCTCGGTCAAGCGAAGAGATCGGAAAAAGAGCCGTAGCTGCACGTGCAGGGATGATTTGCTGTCTTTGTTCAGAGGGGCTCGTGCGATGGAACGTTCTTGTGGGTGGAGCGGGTGCTGTGGTTTGCGCACTCGGCGTGCAGTGTTGTGCCCTTGGATCATGGAACAGAATCTTACAGCGCGTGGGTTGTGTTCTCGTGGTCTTGGGATAGTACCAACTGCTGAAATGTCCAGCATCCAACCTGTCGGCCACGTGAGGCACATATTCTTCCGAGGATCAATGTTGTTTTGGCCCTTTGACAGGAGGTGGTTACTGCATGCGCTGAGGCAAGATCGCTCAAATCGTCCATCCTCCTCGACCTGCAGACGAACGAATGGCCACCGTCACATATTTTGAGAGGGAGGATGGGCCCAAATGGTGTAGACGAACTGAACTGCTCCACGTCACAAACTAGCCAATCACAACTCCTCAACGCCACCTCATGGCAGATGATTGGATAACAGCTGCTGATTGAGCAGGATCGATTCTCGAAATCTGTGCCAAAATGTGCAAATTTCGAAAGGAGCGATACAATTGAACTTTAGAGGTTTGGTCGCCACCATCATCAACGATTTCAAGCCATTCCGATGCCTCGAAAGATGTCAGCGCATGTGTGTGTGTGTGGTGGTGAAGGGGGTCTATTACAACAGCTATTAGTTTGAGAACTTGTCGAAGAATGGCTTCAACTGGTGTTCTGCTGGGCAGAATGGGAAGCTCACGCCTGACGCCGGGGGTTGGCCACGGAAGAGGGTCTTGCCGGACTCGATGGCCACGTACGTGCCGCAGACGGCGCAGAGGAGGATGAAGAAGACGGCCATGGCGCGCTCCCACAGCGGGATCCGCGCCCACGACAGCTTCAAGTAGAATGCAATCGGCACGATCACACAGCAGATGGTGATGGCCGAGGCACCGGAGAAGTCAACGAGGTCGAGAAATTTGTCCTTCAAGGCCACCGACGCCACGACGAGGAGCACGATGACGATCGTCCGGAGTGTGACATACCGCACAATGTTTCGAGCCCCCCGGTACTCGGCCAGGTCGTCCGTGTCCTCGTCGGCATCTTTGGATGGAAGCGAGGCGACGTCCGGGGACACGTCGCTCGGGGACTTGTCCGAGGACACGGGAGTTGCAACGGAGCAATACTCGCCCTCAATAGCATCGGCCTCGATGGGCTTCTCCTTGTGCATTCCCAACACGATCCGCTCGATGATGTACAGCGCTGGGTGCAGGACAGCGGAGAACGCGATGACGATATGCAATTGCATGAACAAGTACGCCATGACAACCGCCCCACGGTTGGCGACAAAGCCCAACGTTGTCTTGCCTCCATCTCCCCCGGCAATCGCGAAAAGCAAATTCCCTGGGAGTTGACAACCGCCGGCAGAGTATCCGAGTGCCCCGAGCGCCAAGAAAAAAGCCGAGATCGTCGCCATGGTGATGAACACCACCCGTGGCATTCGCTTGGGATCCTTGTGTCCGCGTTGGAGCGCGGGAATCACGACAGCGGAGCCGTACGCGAGTGAGAGGTTGCCGAAGGTCGTCGTGACCTGGGCGAGATCAAACGCCGGTGCTGGGACCGACGGGTGGCCGTCCATGTTGTACAAGAGGACTGCGATGCCGATGACATCGGCGATGATCGTCCCTAGGCAGCCGGCAAACATCATTCCAGCGCCCTCGCGCATTGTCGGAACCAGGGCCACCGGATACCCGGCCACCGCCATGAAGACGATCCAAAACACTTGACTGAAGGTGTTGGGGAAGAGCACCTGGAAGAGCAAGCTCCCGAGCACGAGGAACGCGCATGGGACGAGGAGGCACACGCACATGTGCGAGACGAGCACGAGGTAGCGACCAGGCCTGCCCATGACCCACTCGCCGAGGTCACTGTATGTCTTCACGCTCTTGGGTGCCAGGAGGAGCGAGCGCGACAGGGCCACCGAGGCGTAGGTGTTAGCACTGGCCATAAGCAGCACCGCGACGGTCGCGAGGACCGGCCCCGCCCGAGCGTAGTTGGCGGGCATGCCCAGGGTCCCGATACCGAAGCCCGTGCAGAAGAGCGCGAACGCGGCCTTGGAGTCTTCGGCGGTGAGCCATGGACGACCGAGTGAGGTCCCGATCATCATGACCTATCCGGAGGAGCAGCTGGATCAGGTTGGCGAACTCGGGGGGAAAATGGTAAGTGCACAGCATGCTGTGATAGCACCAAGTCCCCAACGGACGGAGTGGGCTCCGGGGGCTGATGGGTGAGGGCAAGCGATGGTGCGCCCGCGTTGACGTCAGTCCGGACTGCGGAGAGAGTCCAATGCCGAGCCATTCTTTTCGCGGATTGACAAGTTAGCGCATGTCACAGACACAATTTGTACCTCCTCATGGAATAGTCCCTCCGGGGGGTCACAAACTCCCACAAATTTCTCTCATGGATCAACATATTCAATTTTATTACAACTCTGCTCGCCAACGAACATCAAACATCACACGTCACCACAGCAGCGGTGCTGCATCACTCCTCGTCCTCACTTAAGCATTGCGGACGTAGAATGGCTCCTTCTGATGCTCGGCGGGGCAGAATGGAAAGATCACCCCGGGGGGCGTGGCGGCATGGCCAAAGAGCGTCTTCCCGGTCTCGATCATCACGTACGTCCCGCACACGGTGCACATGAGGATCAGGAGGATAGCGATGCACCGCTCGAGGATGTGGATCTTGCGCCAGCAGAGCTTCAAGTAGAAGGTGAGGGGGATGATCAGGCAGCTCATCGAGATCGCCGAGGCGCCGATAAAGTCAACGAGATCCAGAAACTTGTCCTTGAGCGCCACGGACGCGATCACCAGGAGGACGATCAAGACACTCCGGAGGAGCACGTAGCGGAGGGTGTTGCCCGAGCCCCGGTACTCGGCCAGTTCATCGGCGACCTCGGCCTCTTCCTCGATCATCGGAAACACGGACACATCGGCGTCATCGGACCCCTCCGCGGTGTCCGATTCGCGCGCTGGTGTGATGGCCGACTGGTACTGCTTCTCGAGGCGATCCACGAACACAACCTTTTCCTTGTGCATCCCCAGCACCAACCGTTCAGTGATGAAAAACGCCGGGTGAAGAAGCGCGGAGAAGGCGATCACAATGTGCAATTGCATGAAGAGATATGCCATCACAACGGCCCCACGATTCGCCACAAATCCCAGTGTCGTTTTGCCCCCGTCGCCACCGGCAATGGAGAACAGCAGATTACCGGAGAGCTGACAGCCCCCAGAGGTGTATCCAAGAATGGCGACTGCCAAGAAGAAGCACGACACGACGGTCATGGTGATGAAGACCACTCTTGGCATTCGGTGAGGTTCTTTGTGCCCGCGCTGGAGATCCGGAATAACGATTGCCGCGCCGTACGCCAGTGACAAGTTTCCGAAAGTCGTTGCCACTTGGCCAATGTCAAATTCGGGAGCCGGGATCGATGGGTGGCCGCGCATATTGTGAATGAGCACAGCAATGCCAATGATATCGGCGATGATCGTGCCGAGACAGCCCGCGAACATCATCCCCGCTCCCTCCCGCATTGTTGGAATGAGGGCAACCGGGAACACGATGAGAGCCATGAAAATGATCCAAAACACCTGTGTGAATGTCCCGGGGAAGAGCACTTGGAACATGAGGCTTCCGAGGATCAAGAAAGCGCACGGCACCAGCAAACACACTGCCATTTGTGAGAACAGGACCACATAACGTCCAGGCCGACCCATCACCCACTCGCCGAGATCGCTGTAAGACTTGACAGTCTTCGGAGCCATGAGCATGACCCTGGACAGGGTGACCGTTGCATACACGTTGGCGCTGGCCATGATCAAGAGCGCAATGGTGGCAACCACGGGCCCCGCACGTGCATAGTTTGCTGGCATACCCAGGGTACCGATGCCGCATACTGTGCAAAAGAGTGCAAACGAAGCCTTGAAGTCTTCGGCAGTGAAGAGCGACGACGATCTCGGCACCGGCGACAGCTCCATTGTTGTTGAGATTGGGTCGAGGACGTAAAACGGAAAATGGATTCCGGTTCCAAGGTGTTGTCAAAAGTGCGCACACTGATAGGCTCAACCCAGATCATGGGCACAGGATTGGCAAAAGATCAACACATGTCCAACACAACGACATATTCATCTGCTGGCCAGCGCATGTCGCTGCTTGATGTTGCCCTGCCAGCTGTCCCAACCACTCCTTACAATGTGCGCTTCCGAATGCTGGGTTTAGGTCGGTGAGAGCCGTGAAGAGAGCCGTGTCGGAACTGCAGTTGGGCGAATGCCATCATCAGTGGCTCCCAGAAGCGACAGGAAGATTGGCAACCTCTCATTTTCATAGAGGGATCGGGCATTGAACCCTGACGGTGGACTCACACTCAGCAGAAGCAGCGTTACGGCGTTTTGACAGTGCATTTGTCTGCTGGAAGGCAAGACTCTCCTACGAAAGCGACCCGAATGGATTTCGACAAATTGGTGCTGGATGACGATGCCGACTTCACGACCCCCGAGCCCCTCTGCAGCTGCAGTTTGGTCAAAGGCCGTCGTAAAAAAGAAATCAAAGTCGTCGACGACAACGGACTGCTGACGTCAGAATGTAATGTACCCATCCCAAGGTACCTAAATTGTACTGGTGCGACTGCCATGCTTTCGATTTAGCAGCTCCGTCTACCGGTTCCTCCCACAGTTTGTTCGCGTAATCACCAACAGAGATTCCATTCTGGTGATTTTCCGATATTGACCATGATGATCCCAAAATCAAACCTAATAGAGCGCCCCGTCAACGTGGCCATCGTTGTGGTCGAGATCTTCCCGGAACGACAGAAGCACCGCGACAGCGCGCGCGCATTCTCGAGTTTGCTCTCTGTGCCCCCCCCTCCCCCCGTACCCTCTAAGCTCCCATTGCTGCTGCTGCTGCCGCCGCTACCGCCCTGTCCAAACCAGAACGAACAATGGTCTTCGCCCTCCAGCCCGAGCACGGCTACATCGGCCTCGTCGTTGTCGCCTCGGCCTTCATGAACGTCTGGGCCGGGTTCAAGGTCGGCAAGGCCCGCAAGCAGTATGACATCCCATACCCGCAGGTAATAAAACGACGACGAGAGCGGAACGTGCTGCTGGTGGTGCGTTCGTGGTGTGACGTTGGGCCCAATAACACAACTGCTGGTAGATGTACGCCGAGAAGAGCGACAAGAACGCCAAGGCCTTCAACTGCGTCCAGCGCGCGCACCAGAACGTCCTTGAGAACCTCCCGGTGTTTTACTCGATGCTCTTCACCTCGGCGTGCGTGTTTCACGGTTTCTTGAACTTGCTTGCAACTTTGCGCGTTGTCCCTGACACGTTTTCAATGTATGTCGTGTAGGATCTTCCGCCCGCAAGCTGCTGCGATCGCCGGAACAATCCGCCTCGCAGGTTTTGTCGTCTACGTGCAGGGATACTCGAGTGGGGACCCTCAGAAGCGCCTCCGCGGTGCCTTTGGTGCGTGCACGGTCTGCTCAATGATCATGGTGATGATCTGACTGATCAATCGTTGAAATTGGTCGTGGACAGGATACATCGGACTCCTCGGTGCCCTGGGCTTGACGGTCGAGGCCTCGTTGAAGCTTCTCGGAGTCTTGTAATGCCTCCCGCTTCGTGGTTGCTGTGCGTTTTGATTAGGTAGTCCGTTCCACTGTAGACGATGAGCCGTCGATCCAAAGCGCTGGCACTCGTTTTACAGTAGTCTGAAGGTCATTTTTCGCTTGAATTTGAATTTGCGAGCAAAACACGAGGAACTTCAATGTGCGCCATGCCATGACCGCTCCCTCCCTCCCTTTGGATCCTCACCGAGGACCTCAGGCGCTGGGCACAGCACTTGGACGTTGTCATCACGTCAAATTTTGAGGCGATCGTCTCGCCAACTTGTTGCTGCAGAATGGAATGATGGTGCCCAGTGTTGTTCATGATACGTGGTGTCGAGTCATGCGTCGTCGGACCGACGACTCGTCGGTCCCGCTCTCTTGGTACATAAGCGCAATGTGGGAACATGGACTCGGGAGCTGACTGCTGCCTGGCCCACTGCAGCTGCGGCTTTCACGCATAAGCGACATGTGCGTGAGTCCAATATGTGCGATAATGGATGGAATGCTCGAGATTCCCACACAGACCAGAGAGCCGGAAACGCAAAAGATGTAATCGGTGGGGAGACCGCTCTATGCAAGATATGCGTCTCGTGCCTTTGGTGTTGATGTCAACGATCGTTCTTGTGGTGGGGTCGGGAAGCCCTCGATTGAGCCAGTCTGAACAACAAATCCCCAACGAACAGGGCGGCTGCAGGAGGCAGCGGCCACACGGAACGAGTCCATGCAGTATTGTGTACATTACGTGTATTCAATAATGACCAACTCGGCCGGAGGGTATCACACACGACATGGGAAGTTGGGGCAACCTGCAAGTTTGCACTCGACCCGTACGCTATGGGCGACCAATTGTCGTTGCTGTAACTGTACATGTCGACGAATGCGATCCGAGTACAGTACCCCATGACGCATCGCAGCCAGTCGAATCGATGGGGGCCCTCCGTCACAGGAAACAAGGAGGATGGGCCCCATAAACTCTATCGGATCCTTTGGATCCAGCGTTGTGCAGTGCGCCGAACGCTGAACCTGCCAGCCGGCGAGTCACCCACCAGCAGTCTGCAGACGAATTGTGGCCAGTCTCATGTCGCGTTCCGGATCTTTGACGGACGCAGCTGGCGCGTGCGCGTTACATATTGTGTCTGCGTTTGGTCGAGTGTGCGTAAATAATTTTTTCTGGGTTTTCATGGTTACTGTAGAGCAATGCTCACTCTTCTCCACGATTGTTGGAGTGTGCCAGCTCAATGGACTGTGGCGGTGTGTGGTGATCTGTGGGCCGAGTCTTGGCAACGTGGCGGCCAGCGTGCGGCGGTGTA
The DNA here is from genome assembly GCA_023338185.1 of Lagenidium sp. CBS 127285. Taxonomy (NCBI): domain Eukaryota; phylum Oomycota; class Peronosporomycetes; order Pythiales; family Pythiaceae; genus Lagenidium; species Lagenidium sp. CBS 127285. Next base: position 7,733 of record JAADYI010000825.1, read on the forward strand.
TCTACAGTACTGCAGTGGGGAGCTCCCGCGCGCGTTGTCAAAGTCGCTCCTTCGCCGAGAAGAACGCAGAGATCACCATCAACAAACAGACTGCAGGAGGAGGAGATCGGACTTTGGTCATCGACAAGTGGAGTCGTTGAAGCACAACAAAAGTCATGGGGAAACTGTGCTGGGGGGGATGGACACCATGTGTGACGTCACAAGCAGCCAATCATCGCACGCCGTTGCAGTAGTCGCCGCGAATGATTGGCCTTCAGTTGTCCGAATGGTTGGCCGCCTGCAGTATGTAGCTGTATCAGCCAGCTCGATTCCTGGTCATGTTTGGGGATCAAACCAAAATCACCTCTTAGTGTGCTCCTCCTCCGCTGTTCTCCGATCACTAAGCGAAGAATGCACAGGAAGCGGAGCGTGTTGAATGACCACGACCATGCTATTGTACTGTGTATTAGTGCCCGTCGTCATCGGTCGAATGTGTTGTGAATGCCCCCATGTCGCCAGACAGATTCGGGGTGCCATCCACTTGAAATCGGTGCGAGATCCAGGGCTGCGTTGACTCTCTGACAGCTCTCGGGCCTGCTGCTGCGGCAGTGGGTGTCAGTGTGTGTGTGAAGACGATCAACCAAAATCTGCAAAGCATGCGAGCCCCAGCTCCAGCCGTTGCGCTGGAGGGGGCTTGCTTGCTTGACTCGAGCCTTGCACTGCACCTCGACCCAACCTCCGCGACATGTTCAGGTCACAAGCCCCGGCATTGAACTGCGAGTATTAACGGCACCAGAGACCAGCGCGGCCTCCTACAGGCCCGACCCGAAAAGAACGCCAACGCACTGCACAGCGCAGGACACTGTGCGCATGGACGGTGAGCTCGCCACTGTGGCAGTCTGACTGGCTCTGGGTTCTTGGTGCGACCGAACCGTGGGCCCGTCTGCGTGGTCTTGCATTGCCGCGGCCACACACACACACAGCGAGACGTCAATCGGCCGCACGCCCACTTCTCCGTTGATCGGCTGCCCCACTCCGCCCCGCCGTCATCATCATCAACCCAGCAGCGCCGCTCACTTTCTATTCTGCGCGGCAGCCGGCAAGTCCCTCCCACCCCCGCAAGCGCCATGGCCAAGTCATCGTGGATGTTCACGCTCGAGGACACCAAGGCGTCGTTCGCGCTCTTCTGCTGCGTGTTCGGCATCGGCACCCTCGGGATGCCGGCCAACTTTGCCCGTGCCGGGCCCCTCTTTGGCTCGCTGGCGCTCGTGCTCATGGCCGTGGCCAACATCTACGGCGCCGTCGCGCTCTCCCGGGTCATGCTCCTCGCCCCCCGCACCGTCAAGACCTACACCGACTTGGGCGAGTGGGCCATGGGCCGCACGGGCCGATACATGGCCCTGTGCTCGCAGATGGGCGTGTGCCTCATGATGCCATGCGCCTTCCTCGTCCTCGGGAGCATGCTCTTCGAGACGCTCTTCCCCAATACCTTTAGCCAGATCTTCTGGATCATCTTCATGGCCCTCATGGTCTGCCCCGTGGCGCTCATCCCGACCATGAAGGAGGGCGCCGGCATGATGCTCGCGGGCTGCCTCGGCACGGTCATCGCCGATGTGATTGGCATCTCGGTGCTCATGCACAACATGAGCGGCCACCCGGCGGCCCCAGCCCCGGCGTTCAGCGTCCACGAGATCACGACCACCTTTGGCAACCTCGCGCTCGCCTACGGCGCGGCGATCGTCATCCCGGACCTCCAGCGGGACCACAACGAGCCCCACCGCATGCCCCGGGTCGTCTTCACGACGCTCATGCTCATCACCGTCTGCTTCCTCGCGCTCGCGGTCCTCGGCTACCTCACGGTCGGCTGCCAGCTCGCGGGGAACCTCCTCTTCGCCGTCGCCGGGGACTCGGGGGGCGAGACCGCCCTGGGCTTTGTGGCCAACCGCGGCTCGGTCGTCATGGCCTACCTCTTCATGCAACTGCACATCGCCATTGCCTTTTCGACGCTCCTGCACCCGGCCTTCTTCATGATCGAGCGCCTCGTCCTGGGGATGCACAAGCACACGCCCGGTCACGAGGAGATCCTCGATCGCGTCGAGAAGCAGTCGTACGTCTCGACGTCCACCCCCAATGGCAACGTCCGCGACTCGGCGAGCATGGTCATCGTCGGTGAGCGCCTCGAGTCCATCAAGCCCGCGACGACCGCCGCGGTCGCCCCCGGGGACGAGCCCCACGACGAACTCGCCGAGTACCGCGGCAAGCGCAACACGATCCGCTACATCCTCGCCCGCCTCGTGACCATCGCGATCCTCGTCGCGGCGTCCGTGGCCCTCAAGGACCACTTCCTCGAACTCGCCGACTTTATCGGCGCCTCGGCGCACTCGACGAGCTGCATCATCCTCCCGCTGCTCTTGCACCTCAAGGTCAACTGGCGGCGCCTCCCGCTGTACGAGCGCGCGGGGGCCATCTTCCTCATCGTCATCTCGGCGATCTGCGCCGTGTACGTCATGATCCAGACCGGGAAGGTGCTCTTCGGGGGCGACGACGAGACCGCCAAGTTCCCATTCTGCCCCGCCGAGCACAAGGAGACGCCGTACTACATCAAGGGCGCATAATGCGAGTTCCCCACCATCGACTGCGACCGCCAGCAGCTTCCATGTCCACACACGTGCCGTTGAGACCAAGAGAGAGCGAAAAACGAGAAATGCGCTTCAATAGATAGAGACCCACAATGTGATTTTATTTTCTCCTTCGCCGCCCGTTGCAACTTCTTGCCGATAACGTGATCTCCGAAGGAGCTCATGGCGACGACGACGACGACGACGATGATGATGACGGCGCGGGCTCCCAGGTACTAGTAGCATGCGGCGGTCCTGGTTGTGACGGGGGACGATTGCCTGTGACGGACGACAGCTCAACTCTCCTGTGATCTATCTCTTTGTCGATCGATCGCAGTGGCAACGCGGCGGTGAAGAAGTTGGCGCGCTATTGCTGCGAGGAATGCGGCGCCAAGGAGCTGTTCCTCTACTGCTGGGTGAGTTGTCTACACGGAGCATTGGGCCAGCGACACAAGGTGAGCGGGAGGCAACTGACCGAGCATGCGCCATCCGCAGAAAGGTTGCCGGCACATCCAGAACCTCAAGGTCCGTGCGTGATCAAACCACACGCGAATGAACGTGGAGGACACCGAGGTTCCCCACGAACAACTCACACGTACGATGCATCGCAGACCTTCTACAGCGAGACGAGGGCGATCCACGAGGAGGTGGACATGCTCAAGGCGACCATCTACGAGCAGGAGCTCAAATATCGGGCCCTGGAAGTGGAGATGGTTGTGGGGGGTCTTGAGCACCTGCTGTCCCATGTGCACGATCTCGAAAGCTCACAATCATGGTTGCATGCAGAGAGAGAAGCATCAAGCCCTGGACGTGCTGCTCCAAGGCGTCCAAGAAGTGTTGGCCGCCAACGCGACCGACACAAAGGTAGTGTGTGAGCGTCTTGTCGACTTGCACAGGCGAGTATCAACAAACTCATCTCTCCTCTCTCTTGCTTTTACGAGTAGTCGCTTGATCGCAGCAGCAGCAGCAGCCGCACTCCCACGTCGTGGACCCACTGGCCGCTCAAGCTGATGGTCGAGCGCTTCGATTCTGATGCCGATGGCATCCTCAGCTCGAGCGACGTCGTGGCCCTCAAGAAGGCCCTGAAAAAGTCCAACCCGGCGATCGAGACGCTGGTCGTGGACCCGACGGGAACCATCAGCAGCGTCACCGCGCTCGTGAGCTGGTACGAGTGCCTGGGATCGGCACAATTGCTCGCCGATCTCCGTACGCTCGGGATCCACTTTGGGTCCAACCAAGCTCTCGCATCCGACATCGCCGGAGTGATCGACGCGGTCGTCGCCTTCACCGAGCGTCTGGAGGTGCGTGCGTTGCGGCACTGAAACCCAATGAGTGCTTGCAGGAGACGCACTTACTCCCGCGCTGCTTGTAGACTCTCGCGGCGGCCAAGTCGGCGCTGCAGACGGAGATTCACGATAAAGTGGTGAGCATGCCCGTCGGTGGATCCGATCTGTTTGTTGCTGTCTTCTGTTGACCATTGTGCAACCTGAAGCGAACGACCACGCGCTTGCGGGAGGGGTTTGCTGAGGTCAAGCTTGCTCTCGACGGCAAGGATGAGGAAATCCAACGACTCGCTGGGGAACGCTCAAGTTTCGAATGCGAGCTCAAGGAGGCCCATACGCAGAGTAAGTGCCGACGCCAATTGCGCAGTGCCAGCTAAACGTCTTCATGTCTTTCTCATATGTGCGGTGGTCGATCAGTTACCGCACTCCAAGCGGACATCAAGCACACTCGAAGTGAATTATCCATTAAGTCCAAAGCCGTCTACGATCTGCACGCGCTCGTGGAAGAGTAGGCGCGACTTGTAACACAGAACGCGAGCGACCATTGTGCACTGACGGGACCTTGTGCAATGCCATGCCCAGCCAAGTCAACGAACGCGAAAAATGGCAACGATACTGCTGGGAACTGGAAGAGCGCCTCTACGATGCCGTCCACACGAGCCACGTCAAGGAGGTACA
>JAADYI010000826.1:0-12289 GCA_023338185.1 Lagenidium sp. CBS 127285
CGTTGCTCGAGCGCCGCGGCACGCGCGGCTCGGGCCTGGAGCATGCGGTTGCGCATATCCGCGCGGCGAGGGTCAAGTGCGTGGGGGAACGCTGCGTCAACGCCACTGGGCGCGTGGGTGACGGTGAAAAGGGCGATGATCGCAACGAGGAGGCCCGGAATGCCCTTCATCCTCTCGACGACGCGTCTTTCGTTGTCTTGCGTTCCTTCCGACGATGTGATTTGTGAAATGCCGACAGGTTTCGAGCATGAGTGCTTCGTGCGAAACTGAGAACACTTGATGTCCAGAAATATAAAAAAAATACTATCGCAGGCACAACTGCTGCGATTGTGCTGGGTGTCGAGGGCCCACCCACCACGCTCGCATCACTGGTAGGAGCTCCCCACGACTTTCGCTCAAACTATACAAAATGGGCAACGACCACGCAACCGACCGCGGATTCGCCGTCAAGACAGGGGGCTTTCTGGTCAAGCACGCGAGCGCGTGGGTGATTCTGCGAGGCCCAAGTCCTCACTTTTGCGGAAACACTGCTCGATAGGGAATCGATTACTATTCGACCGTGTTGTTTTTAGGCGGACACGAGTTGCGCACAGTCGACCTCTGCTCCCACGTACAGAAGTATAATTATGGTCGTCCCCGGTCACGTACTTGCGGGTCCTGCGGTTGATCGGCTTTCACTTTGTTCACCGCGATGCCCGTCGCCGTGACCTCGATATTTCCCAATGTCCACCAGATTCACCCCACCACGCCCCATCCAGAGCGACGAGAAAAGGCCCCGTATGAGGTGCTGGTGGTCGAACTCGAGGCGTTCGGCTACAGCCTCGCGTGGTTGGGGCTCTTTACCGCCCGCTTGCTTTGCATCGGATTCCTCTTCTGCACTTTCCAAGCCCTGCGTCTACTGAAGCACCCCTTCATGGTCTACTACACGGAACTACTACAACCCGGACTCGGGCGCGAGCTGACACTGCCGATACTGTGTGTCGGGGCTTTGGGCCTTGCCCATTTTTATCAGTTGGTGCGCATGGTCTTGTTTTCTTTTCGCGCCGGGCAACTCATTCTCGCTGTTCCAGCGCGGAAGCTCCCTACATCACCAACATTTAAACGACTTCCCGACATCCGAAAGCGATTAACCTGGGTCCTTCGGTGGCTGTGGAATCAATTTTTTACGCGGCGCGGCTTCTTCGGGGTTGAAAGCTCGTACTTCAACGCACGCTACGTTTCAAGGGAGGTTCTGGAGATCATCTCCCAGTCGATCCAAGCGTACACATCGAGCAAGCTTATTGGAAAGATGTGGATCAATCACCTCTATGTCACGTTTGTGGTGCTAAATTGCTGGTCAACCCCGATTATTGGCTGGTTTACGCATCCGTGGCCCCCACTTGAGCGTTTACTGTGTCTTGTTGTCGATACAATCTTGGACTCGGGAACAGCGATGCTTCTCCCGCTCATCCTGATCGCGCCGTATGCACAAGCATTTGACCGAACATTCTACTCGTTTGCCGCCGACAACTTGTACAATGACGTTTGGTTTGTCAACTTGATTCTTGAGAACAGACAAATTTTCCCCCTCCACACTGTTGACTTCTTCTTCAAGTTTATCCCTCATGTTAGCATTTACTTGTCAATTGGAAGTATGCGCGCGCTGATACGGGGAAACAGGCACCGACGGCCAAAGCGACGCGTAGCAGCAGTGACGGTGGCGAACATGAATAATTCCGACTCTGGTTCACATCCCGATGATACGCCAACTCGGAGCGATAGCATAACGGCGTCAAGAACTGGCTTTCGAATTCGAGATCGCATCGAAACATTCAAGCACATCCGCCTGGAGGGTCGAAACGCAAAGATCGTCCACACGTCATTCTTTTGCTGGGGTCTCATCATACTTGGATGCCACCTCGTGACCATCTCCAGGGTACAAGTGGGTGATGCCCATCATGCGGTGGGTTGCAAGCAACAGCTCCGACCGTGGCTAGTTTCAAAGAGCGCTTGCTCCGTCTACGAGTTCAATTGCCATCGCCTGGATGTGGACTCGATGAGTGTTGATGCGCTCGAATTTCTCCATGCAGAGTCACTTGCATCACTTGCAATGACACATTGTCGGGCACTCCGAGTATCTCCATCAATTCGTCGTTTCCCCAACCTTCTCGGTATTGAAGTATACAACTCCACTTTGGTCGAGTGGTCGGTCGAGGCGGCCATCACTGGGAAGACACATCCAGCACTCACGTGGGCATTTATTGTTCACACCAACATGTCAGAATTGCCACCAGGGCTATTGGTCGATCTCCCCCATACACTTCTGGACATCGAAATTTCAATGACCAATCTCAGCTCTCTTCCGGATGACTTGGATCAGAAATGGGGGAAAATATTGACGCTCTATGTTGAGTATGCTCAACTCGATACCTTTCCCGACGTCCTTATGCGTATGGAACTTGACGATCTCTCTCTCATTGGAAACAGAATTACGAAACTTCCCGACTCATTCTCAGCGGAGCGTGGTTCATTTTTCATGCTCAGCCTGGCCGAGAATCCCATAAGTTCACTCCCACTCAGTCTTCTCAATGTTACGGATGTGGGATTTATCAACTTGGTCGGAACTGATTTGGGGGCATTTCCCGTGTGGGTGAACGAACTTGCTGCGCGGGCCTCGGGTATCTTCGTTAATGACACCCCGGTTTGTCAGGCAATGGACGCTGCAACTCGAGAAAGAGATTTTGGCGACCATGCCAAAATATCGTGTACTTACTGGGACAAGAGAGTGACAAGCCGATATCCACTCAACTTGACCGCCCCACTGCGGGCTCCATGACTATTGCATCGTCCATCGATCAAACGCACAATGCTGTGTTCGATGTGGATAAGTCTATGATCAACGTTGTGATCGCCGTTAATATCGCCTGGCACTGGCACGGCCACAAGTTCACGTAGACCGATCAGCTCAACATACACACAAGTCGCACGACAAGTGTTTTTTTAATCTATTGTAGATGCCTGCTGCACACTTGCACTATATTCTCAGAGTGAATTCGATCATCTAGGCTTGGCCACGGAATTGGCAGCAACACAAATGGCAGTTCCAGTTATTCTTGTACATTCATCGACTTGCAAGAGACGCATGATTACATAGCGCGAAACACAAGTGGAGATGGTTCAAGATGATGCGGCTACTCCGCGTGTGGCTCAGATCGTCCCGGTTCTTCCATCGCCACAATCCAAGACACTCAACACTGCTGGAATACATGTTTCCCCGGCATCGAGGCTATCAATTGGTCTTCCTTCCCTTGTTTATCCAGTTGTTTGGTGGCTGATTGCTGGCCTTCACGTATGGTGTGCAGCGCACCTTGGCGCGCTCATGTTTCTCTATTGGTACGTCGATCACCCATACCTGACGTATTTTGCTGACCTCCTGGCCCCGAAATCCAGTCGTCACTTTCATCTCTTTGGGGCGATATTTGGGATTCTGGCTGGGTTTCATGCGCTTTGTATTCTCGAGTTGATCGTGCTCTCGTTGATGGACCGGCGATTGGTGCTAAGCTGGAATGATTTGCACAATCACAGAAGACCATCTTTGCGTAAAAAAATTGTCAGTGCTCGGACGAAGAAAGGAAAAGTCCATGCACAATTTTACGTGTCGGCAATGACACCCCAACATGTGCGCACAGCTAGAAGTTATATTTCTGTGTCGCATCAGTCAGTCAGGTCTCTCTGGAACACCGTGACCAAACTATTCAGTCGAACGGGGTTGTTTGGAGTCGAGAGTGAGTTTTTCGGATTCATCTTCGCACTCCGCGAAGTTATTGAAGTTGCATCGCAAACGTACCAAGCTTATTTTTCAAGTCGTATGGTCGCAAAAAACTGGCTCAATCGCTTGCTAGTGTTATTGGTGGCGATCAATTGCTGGACGACTCCAATATTCCAGCGACTTCTTCGTGACAAGCCCGCAGCCGAGCGAACATGTTGCATCATCGCTGACGTGGCTCTGAATATGGCCACAAACATGTTGATTCCATTCATTATGTTCAGACCGTATCTCCTCGTTTGGGATGCTCAATGGTATACATTCGATTTGTCCCTCTTGTATGAGGATGTTTGGTTCGTCACGCTTGTGCTGGAAAATCGAGTTCTTTTTGCCTTGTCGGGAGTTGATTTTGTGTCGAAATTCGTGCCACATCTCAGCATACTCGTTTGCCTTGGAAGTGTCAAAGGCTTGATTGCGCGCGCGTCGGTTGTAGCAAGTACAGCGGTACACCCCACGTATCCACCCAGGGCAGTCATGACGAACAGCTCGACACGTTCCGTCATGCGCCAGTCTTTCGAGTTGGGGCGACGAATATCGCATGGGCTCCTGGGCTTTTCCACAACTCACTGTCCAGAGAGCATTCGCATGAACGGCTGGAAGACGACCGTATTGCACGTCACATTCTTGGTATGGGGGTTCGCCCTGCTTGGTTTCCACATTTTTGCCGAACACATTGGTCAGTCGCCCATGCCGGGTTGTAAGCAGACCGTCCGCCCGTGGTTCTCTAGACGCCCTGCCTGCGCCAACTATGAGTACAACTGTTATCGCCTCCAAGATCGACTCTCGGTTTCCGATGCCATGAATCAACTGGACCCCGACAGTGTCTTTGGGATTATTTTTTCCCACTGTCGGGAACTGGTTGTCCCTACGCATATCCAGAAGTTTTCGTCTCTCTTGGGCATAGAGCTCTACAACACCACACTCCGAGAGTGGTCCTCGTCGGCGGCCATCTCAGCATCAGTGCATTCTTCGATGGTCTACTTAGTGCTTGTGTTTGTCAACATGACGAACTTACCGGACGGCATCCTCGGGCCCTTGCCGGATATGCTGACTGATATTGAGATCGCCTACACGAACCTCACCACGCTCCCAGATAACCTCCATGAGCTCTGGCATCCCATGGCGGCTCTCTACTTTGAATTTTCACAAGTCCACGTGTTCCCCATCACTCTAACACAGCTCGAGGTCTTCGATCTGTCACTCATTGGGAATTACATCGAGTCCGTCGACGGAGCCATAGACGCGCTTCCATTCGAGTATTACACGCTCGCGCTTTCGAAGAACCCCATCCGCGAGCTCCCGAAGTCGCTAATGGACGGTGCTTCCTTTGGATTTCTTGGACTAGAGCAAACGGCCATCGCAAAGCTCCCAGCGTGGATCGACGAGCGAGTCCAGGAGCACGCGTACTTTGGAGGCTCGCCGTACTGCGAAGACCGACAACACATAACAACGGGCATTGCAGTCTGCGGGGACGCAGATCCACGCGGGGATGGTCGGTACCCGCTCTCGATCATGCTCCCGCGGCGGATCCCATAGAGGAAGGTTGACTGATGACAGGAATCGTATTATACGAGTACAAAACATGACGTCTGAAAATACTTGCTTCAGTCGTACGGAACGTAAAATCTTTATATCCCATCACCCTCTTGAAACCGATGTGGGCAGTTAGACTCCTCTCCAAAGCTGATCTGTGAAACCTGATTGCGTTTGTCGGCGTTGTGGTGCTTGGGGGTTGCTGTTCTTGTTGGGAACTTGCTTCCTGGCTCGCCGTCGTAATGTTCCCGAGCATCGTCCCCCGCCTGCAGGCCAAGGTCCTGGAGCAGCCCATGGTGGCCGCCAACCCCAAGGTCGTGGCCTTCCTGAGCCACCCCGCGGGGCCCTTCACCGGTGCGTGCCCTCACCGCCGCCGCGTGGATGCCGTCAACTCAACGTCGGTGGCGGCGACTGACTGACGTCATCATGATCAATCCCCTCCCTCCTCGGTCAATGCTGGTGATCGCGCGATCCCCCGCCGCTGGGTCTAACTACAACGAGAGGAGGGGGAGGAGCGGGAGCGATCGTTGGCGCTATCGTGATCATATCGTTGACGTGATCGAGTTGACGGCATCCTCTGCAACGAAGCAATTGCGTTTTTGCGATCGTCGCTGACACATGAATGACGTCTGCTCCCGATGACAGTGCACTTTTGGGCGCCAGTGATGAAATGGGCGATCTCGCTCGCCAACCTCGCGGACATGAACCGCCCGCCGGAGACGATCTCGATGGCCCAGCAGAGCGCCGTGGCCCTCACGGGGGTCATCTGGTCGCGGTACTCGCTCATCATCACCCCCAAGAACTGGAACCTCTTCGCCGTCAACATGTTTATGGCCGGCACGGGCATCACGCAGCTCTACCGCAAGTTGTCCTACACGCCCCCACCGGCGCTCACGGACGGCAGCGAGCTCAAGGCGGCCCAGGCCAAGCGCAACTAAAACTAGGCCCAGCGTGCGACCACGCTGAGTTTGGGGTCGTTGTGGAAATGAAAACCAAAACACAAATACAGTTGTGAAACTTTACACCGCGGGGCGATCCCATCGCTTATCCTCAGCCCCGATAGGGGCCGCTCCCTGGGAAATATGGCTGCTGCTGCTGCTGCTGGGGGAACCCCCCGACGCCCCGGGGACCCACCATCATATTCATCGGCATCGACGGGGGTTGCTGCGGAACTGGCGGAGGGGCCATCCCCACCATGGCCATTTGCGGATATCCCCTTGCCCCCATCATCATCCCCGGCCCTTGGGGCATGGCGGACCCGCCACCCATCATCGGCATGCCCGGATAGCCCCCGCCTCCAGGCATCATCCCCGGCTGCGACGGCGGCTGAGAGGGGAACCCTGGGAAATTGGGCATCATCATCGATCCCGCTGGCTGTTGCTGCTGCACGGGAACTGCTGGCTGCGGCTGGTGCTGCTTGGAGGGTGTCGCGGTCGACGCCGACCCCGACCCGGGCTCATCATCGAACGAAATCATGTTCATCTTGGCAAACGCCCGTTCCTCCTGCAGTCGTTTCTCCTCCTCGTATCGCTCGCGGTTAAGCTCTTCGACGATCGCGTTGATGTTCATCTGGATCTCCTGGAGCCAGTTGCCGCGCTCGTGCTCCGAGCACGCGGCCAGGAGGTGGCCCCCCGAGACCCCGGGGACTTCGACGCGGAAGCCAAAGGTCCCCTTGGGGGCATCGGCAAACTGCGCGGCCTGGACCCGCGTCTCCTCGTTCACGGGGATGATGATCTGGGGCATCTTGGACGTGACCGTCTCGTAGACCAGCAGGGCCTCGGGGCGGAGGAGGCCGTACATCTTGACCCAGGCGACCCCGCTCTTGTTCCGCCACAGGGGCCCCCGGATCACGCTCGTCTTCATCTCGACGACCTGGTCGACGCTGCAGGCGGCGTACTGCATCCCATTCAGCTGCCGGGCGTCCTTGGTCATGTAACGCTGCTCCTCCTGCGCGGGGGCCTGCGAGTCCAGGTCCACGCCCTCGATCTCGGCCTGGAGCTTCATCCACTCGTGCGGGGGCATGAGCTGGTACGCGCCCCCGTACATGTGCGGGATCGACGGCGGGTGGATGAAATGCCGGAGCTCCTGGACCGTCGTGAGCGTCTTGATCCGGTGCTGGGTCCGCTCGCCCGTGGCCTTGGCCAGGAGCTGCGTGAGCCCCCGGGTGAAGGTGCTGCCGTTGAGCACGAGGATGTACTTGACGACCTCCGGGTAGCGGGTCTTGAGCATCAGCAGCACGTCCGTGACCAGCTGATGCTCGAGGTGCCCGACGGCCGCGCCGTCCAGATCGACGAGGAACAGGATCCCCTCCGCGCGGTTCTCCTCCATGGCCTCGACGGCGAGGTCCATCATGTAGACACACAGGCGCCGCGTGTCCTCAAGCGTTGAGCTCCCGTCCATCGTCCCGACGCCCTTGAGCTGCGTCTTCTCACCGGAAAAATGGGGCTTGAAGTACTTGAGCAGCAGCAACACAATCGGGCACTTGCCCATGTCCGCGGCGTTCTCGAGGAGGTGCACGTAGCCCTTCTTGAGCTCATTCTGGAGGGTGCTGAGGCCGATGTTGAGCTCGTCATAGTGGTGCTCCTGGCGGAACGCGTGCTTCTCGCGGAGTTGCAGCGCGGTCCTCATCACATCGCCGTTGTTCCGGCGGAGCGTCCGCTGCATCTCGGCCGGCGTGAAGACCCCCGGCAGCGCCACGGCGCTCTCCAGGGCCTCCATCGCCGTCGGGTGGCCGCTCAGAGTCGTCGGGACGTCGCCTTGGGTGCGAAAGCCCCCGGTGTAGCCCCCGCCATAGCCACCTCCGCCATAACCACCTCCGCCATAACCGCCTCCGCCATAGCCCCCGCCGTGGCCGTGGCCATAGCCCCCATGCCCACCGTAGCCGCTTGGGTTCATCACAAATCCCCGTCGTTCGCGTCGAGTAAGTCTTGTTGTCGCATGCTCTTTCGTCCTCAAGGAAGGTCACGAAACGACTCCTAAAACTCAGAATTCGCAAAAAGCTCGTCGCAGATAGTGTGGGCCACACTACTGATGTTACCAGATTGTATAAGTATTTGACGAGTACCGAGATGGACGAGATGACAAGATTTCGGATACAAATTCACATTCTCAAGTTGTTCCATTGGCAAAAACACAGCGAGAGGCGCGAACCACTGCGCAAAGGAGCTTTAGGTGACTCACCATATTTTGGGGGGACTCGACTCCCTCCTGCTTCACCCGCGATCACCAGTTAAATAGGAACCCCATGATCCGCGAGCAAATGTCCTGTCGGCGCTTGGGAGGCAGCATAATGTCTTCTTCCTTGATTGGGTCGACTTCGAGATCCCTGTTGCAAATCCAGTCGTTATTTCGTGTCAGTTTAGACGATCGACTTGCTCGAATGGAGGTAAGGAGGGACAAGGCCAAGGGGCACTTACTTGGATCCGGGATTCTGATGCGCGCGGGAAAAGTACAAGCTCGACGTCGGCTCTTGTCGGACGCCCTGGATCTCGGATGCGGAGCAGCGCTTGACGCCGATCATGATACTTCCGGCAAGAGTCTGGCCATCGTAACTCAGGGCCTTCTCCGCCTGCAGGCGGGTGTGATACCGGACATGCAGCCAGTTGCCCGACCCGGACGTGTAGTTGATGACATCCCCCAGGGACTGGAAGTGCTGAAGGATGAACGACTTGGCGCTGGCCGAGAAGCCAAAGATCGTGACCCAGTACTGCTTGTCGTAGCCCCACTCGTCACCTTGGTAAAACGACGACGTCGACGTCGACGCCGTGGACGATGACCCTGCGGAGGGACGATACAGTTCCTCGCCCGCCGAGGAGCCGCTCGATTGCATGTGGCTACTCAGGAAACCGCTCGGGTTGGCAAGTGTGGACTGGTGGTCAGGCACGGCACCAGAGCGTCTTAGTTGACGATCCGTGAAAGCTCCTCCCAGCAGCGCAATGGTCGTACCGTCGGTGGTGGGGGCACATCCTCATCCTGATCATCGCCATCGAGCCCACCAAAGGGCTTTCGTCGGCGGGCGTGGGCGGACGGGGCAGTAAAGTTGAACGGGGAGTCGGTGATGTCAATGTCCCCGAGCGTGGGCTCGTGCTTGCGCTTCTCCATCGACAGCGACTCGGCAAACGTCAGGCGGGGGCCGCGCTTGACCGCCCAGGGCGTCGCCGCGGCGTCGCCATTCTGGTTCGCCCCGAGGGAGCTGTTCTCCTTGCTCTTGGTCTTTGGCGACGCGGGGCCCCCGGTCAGGAGCGACGGGAAGTACTCGTCCTCACCAATCGTCGTGCTCATCTGGGAGGTCCACAGGGACGAAATGGCCGCGGGCGCGACAGGCAGTGGGCGGTGTTAGTCCAGATCTTCATTGGCCAGTAGCAGCGGCAGCATCAGAGAAGCGCATAGATCGCGGGCACGGACCTCGAGGGGGCTCGCCCAAATGCTCGTGCTGGCTCGCGGGCGCCTTTCAGCTGGCTTGGTGACCAAAAGCGATGGTGGGCTTTAAATTCTCGCGGCAACTGTGCCATCTGACCGGCCATCGGTTACACAGGCATCTGGGTTACGGTGTATGTGGTTACAAAGGCGATCACGATGATCTTGGCACCTCCGCCATGTTGCTTCAGGCGAGATGCCCGGGGTGCGGGTACATTTATGGTGTTGGGGCATGCAAGATGATATACTACAGTATGCGCTGGTTCAAAGTCGAGATATTCGCATTGTTGCTCTGCCCTTCCCGCGCGCCTCCAAGATTTAAAAAAACGCAAGTCTAACATCGATGTTGCTCCTTCAACGCGGCGAAAACATGCGGAATACGACGCAGCCACGCGGAATACATGTACGACGCAGCCATGCAGGATACGACACAGATACGACGGACCCGTCCATCACTCACTCAGGATTCCAGCAGTGGTGTCATACGTATGATTCCTCGAGCTAAGCCTCCAGATTTGCAGTTCGGCGCCCCCTTCACTTGGGACTCGAGTCATCTCGACCAGCCACACATCGGTTCATTTCGCACGCACCAAAAACCAGGGGGCGTAGCCCATTTCGCAAGTGCGCCTATGAGTCACAAATGTATCCTCTAGGCAGCACCTCGGTGCGAAGTCTCTGAATGAGTTCGGCTCCCGCGCAGATAGTGAGAGGACATGTCAATTGTCATCAATGCGCCAGTCGCCCCCTGCACAGTACCTGGCTTCTTGGCTGATGACGATCGCTCTGTGATCATTGACGACCCTCGGCATCGTACGTGTGCGCAGCGGAAGATCCGCAACCACTGTATCGAGTCCCCTCCCCCCCAAAAAAAAAAGATGCTGACCCGCCCGCTCCATCTCGAGCCCAACAGTGCATACCACATTCGACCTGGGCAGCATCATCCTTCACGTGGCCATGGTCGACTTCATTCACACACGGTTCCTTCAAGATGCGTGTGCGAGGTCCAAACTCTTCAACGAGCGTCCTGCACCACCACAAAACAGGTTGGACCACCAAAACAAAACGTCACCCCACCACCACGTCAGTGTTTCAAATGGGATGTTTTAATCATGACATGCCATCCACTTGGTCGCAAAAAAACGATACATAAAAATGAGAGGTCCAGAGGACTCAGGGGTCGGGGTGCACAGAATGACGTCGACAATTGGCCGATTATTGATTGTGCTGAGCCAATTTGGGCAATCAGTAGGTGCGTCAACGCTCTTTGGGCCAGGCTAACCATGAATGTTCGCAAGCATCGTGGGGAGCAAGAGGAGTATTGGTGTCTCCCACAACGGATGCATTGTTACGTCGATGGGGAATCAATGAGCTTCAGTGAACGTGTAACATAGCCTGCCAACGCTGGATGCAGCGCTGGCACATTGTCACCAGTCATTTTGTGAGTGACGTTGCACGCGTCGATTTGCGCCCTTCGCTCCAACAGGTGGGTGTCGATGGCTGTGTCTATTTTGTTTTATACTTCGATCAATTGTTTTCAACACTCCAACACGACAGACAGCGGTCGTTTTTCGTTTTTGGGTGGGCGGTTATTGACTTCCACTCGATTGCAGGGTAAAACCTCGAATACGAGGTGTACTAACTGCATCAGGACCCTCGATAACCACCGCCGTTGGGGCATTTAGGTCGCCATCGACGTCAGTTTGGAATTTCCCAACGACACCAAGCGCAAACCCACCAACCAACAACCATCATGAACGTCGCGGGTGGAACCGGTGATGCCGCCAAGGGCGCCAAGATCTTCAAGACCAAGTGCGCGCAGTGCCACACGGTCGGCGCCGGTGCCGCGCACAAGCAGGGCCCCAACCTCAACGGCCTCATCAACCGCCAGTCGGGCCAGGCCGAGAACTACTCGTACTCGGCGGCCAACAAGAACTCGGGTGTCACGTGGACCGATGAGACGCTCTTCGAGTACCTCCTCGCCCCCAAGAAGTACATCAAGGGCACCAAGATGGTCTTTGCCGGCCTCAAGAAGCCCCAGGAGCGCCGCGACCTCATCGCCTACTTGATCCAGGCCTGCGACCCCAACAACACCTCGGAGTAAATAGATGTATGCGATTTTATAGGACACCCCCGCCCCCCTCCGCCAGCCTCGTCCCTCGCATTGCAAACGCGTCCTTTCCGGCTACCGTGTGCTTCAATGCACGTCCAGGTGCGCCTGGTGGTTGGGACAGTCCGCCCTCACCCACACACAACCTCATTTAATATAACTAGAACGCCGAAAGAGCTCCCTCCATTATTTACATGCGCTTCACGTCGTGCGCTCCTCATCCTGTTGGTTGTCCACCTCAACTCTCTCTCCAGTTGTTCATATTGCGATCCCGGGCCACAGCGCGCATGTGCCGCCGCCACCCATGAGCGCGCAACGCAGCAGTTGCAGCAATCGCATCAGCCCAATCGCTTGGTCATTGCCTTTGACCAGAAGTCCCACCGCCATCCACACACTGGAGGAGCCCCCCCTTTAGACTTAGACCCACC
>JAADYI010000827.1:0-12286 GCA_023338185.1 Lagenidium sp. CBS 127285
CCCCCCCCCCCCCCCCCCCACTCCAGTATCACCTTGGCTGGACACGGGTCTCCTTCCAGCATGCATTGTAGGGGTCTATTTGGTGTTGATGTGCTGGCAGGCGCTCATGAGCAACCCTCACAAATCCTGCGAGGCCTCCCGCTCGATCGGGCTCAAAGAATCACCAAATGCAATCGCCTACAATGCGATCATTGCATCATTTTCCATGACGTGGACGAGTTGGCGGACGTCCACGGCGGCGTCAAACATGCTTGCGAAGAAGCCAAAGAAGATTTCAGCTGCGAACCCAGTGCATCCGCGCAAGGAGGGGGACGCTGCCATGTCCAACCCCGAGTTCTCGGCTGTGGTTGTAGCTGAGCCCCCCACGCAAGATGCCGGTCCACAGTCGACTACAACAGGTCCCCAATTGTCCCACCCCCCGACGCAGACGGCGGCGCTGATGCCCCCGGAGCCATGGCCCTTTCACATGATGATGTCCCTCGCCGGCGTGTACATGGCCATGGTCCTCACGGACTGGGACTCGGCCGACGAGTCGTCCAATGGCGTCTCCCTATGGGTCAAGATCGTCGCCCAGTGGCTCACGATGCTCCTCTTCCTGTGGACACTCGCGGCCCCCAAGCTCTTCCCCGATCGAGATTTTTCGGCGACTGCAAGCTGATTGACTAGACATGGCTACAATTTGTTTACAAACCTCCGTTAGAGCATAGGTGGAGCTGAGTCGTTATGGCATAGCAGAGGATTTGAACTGACAACAACACACAATCAGAACATGCTTCGTGTGCACGAGAGGTACGCGAGATGAACATGCGTCGCGGCGATTCGCCCGCGGTGCAGTGCCTCGCGTCCGCGGATCTTGTCCATTGACCGGAAATGCTCGCGACAGCGTCTTCCTCCGGACGGCATCGACAGTCCCGGTCGTCGTCGTCTTCGGGATCGTCGGGATCGAGTACTTTGTCTACGTCACCGAGCACCTCGTGCCGGCGTTTCGCGCCGGGCACCATCCGTTCTGGCACGGCCTCGAGGCCCTGGCGTTCCATGCATGGACGCTGTTGCTTATTGTCTCCTACGTCTGCGTCGTGTTCACAGGTACAACGCGCTTTGCTTTTCTCTTCTCACTCGTGCGCGCGCACTCGCTCTTTCGGCCTGCCCACGCTCTCTGCCCCAGCTCGACGGCGCTAACCATGGTTGGACCCGTTTCGTAGATCCAGGCTACGTGACCGAACATGTCATCGAGCGGATACAAGACGCCCTGCACGATGCCCTTGAAGACGCCACCCCACCGGACTCGAGCAGCCCCACGGCGTCCACTGCCTCCAGCACAGCATTGCCCCAGTGCCACCGGTGCAAGCAGCTCAAGCCCATGCGAGCCCACCACTGCAGTTTTTGCGGTCGGTGCGTGCTCAAGATGGGTGCGTGTCCTGTTCGCCTCTCGAAATCGTCGACAGCTTGAGCCAGCTGACGGCCGTGATGCTTGGCACTTCAGATCATCACTGCCCTTGGGTCGCCAACTGCATTGGCGAAGGAAACTACAAGTACTTCCTTCTCTTTGTCTGGTACGCGTTCCTGGCGCTGCTGATGGTCTCCACGTCGCTGTTTGGCAAGTTCCACGCGGCCGTTTTCAAAGAAAACGTCGACACGGGCCTGTCCTTACTGTCGCTCGTGTGCATCGTCCTCGCGTGCTCACTGACGTTCTCTCTCGGCGCCTTTGTCGTCGTGCACTCGACTCTCGTGTTGTATGGGGCGAGCACCATCGAGTGCCACATCTATGGCCGCAAATCCCCGTACAACCTCGGGTGGCGGCAAAACTGCCGGGAGGTGTTTGGTGACGCCCCGGTGTGGCAGTGGTTCCTGCCCATCCCTCCCGTTCGTGGTCGCCACGCCATGGCGGTGTCCGTGCATCGGGAGTACGCCCAACTTCGTGCCAAGCACGTTCTCGGCGAAGACGATGGCGAAAGCCCCGCTGAGGAAGAGGAAGATCGTTTTCTGTAGTTTGCATTGTGAACGGGACAACGTGCAAATCCTTGTTAACGGGTTTCCTCCACTTTACTCCTTGACTTCGCCACCGTGGAAGACGATGGACACGCTGTTGACGCAGTGGCGCTCGTTCGTCGGGGTCTTGAAGCCCTCTCCTTTGAAGACATGGCCCATGTGGCTGCACAGATCAGGTCCGCGACGAGTGAGTTGACGATGCAGGAACTGCCAGATACGGTCGCCGTCCTAGTTGTGCACGCGCACGTACCCGTCACAGCGCGCGCAGACAATCTCCGTACGCAGCCCATCATCATCCGGGATCGCCTGCGTCCAGTGCGAGTGTTCAATTCAACATCTTCCCGATCAATGAGACACCACCAACGGATCTCCGCCACGCACCTTGATCGCCCCGGGGATGGCATCGTAGAACGCCGGCCAGCCGCAACCCGAGTCGAACTTGGTCTTGGACGTGTACAGCGGCGCCTTGCAGCCCGCGCAGACGTACGTGCCCTCCTCGTAGTGCTTGTTGTACTTGCCCGTGCCAGCGCGCTCCGTGCCCTTGAGGCGGAGGACCTGGTACTCGACCGGGGTCAGGCGCTGCTTCCACTCGTCGTCGCTCATCTCAACGCGATCGGTCATGGTCGTGCGGTTGTTGTTGTGGTCGTTGCCGTGGATGTAGCGGTGGAGGAACAGTGGCGTCGGCGCTGGGACTTGCTGCTGTCCGGTGCAGTCGAGGCGGCAGATCGCGGAATGGGCGGCTCGAGTTGGGCGGCGACGCAGGAAACCCCGGAGCATCGACGGCGGAATGACGATGATTATCGCGACGGAAGAGGTGGACAAGGGGGGACGATGGGACATGCCTATGTTGCGCGTGTGTTGAAGTATCTCGCGAATCTGCGACGCGTGTAATATGTGTTTTGCGTTTCCTTTTGTTGGGTCCGAGTCGGAGAGAACCCAAATGAGCAAGCTGATCGTGGTCGCAGCTCAAGTTGAGAGCCACCCAAGCGGAGTCCACGCTAGCAGGGTCCAACACGGACGGGCATGCACATGAGCTGCAAAATCGCAACGATCACGCATGTCCGTGTGGGCCGTCGCGACCTTCTTCGCTCTCCGGCCATGAGCATTTCACCTCGTTTTTCCTCTATCGTACAAATTGATAAAACCTCACCAGGGATCAACTTCCAGAGCCCGCCCTCCCAAGACCGAACAAGAACACACACACAACACACGACACACGCCTCCCAGCGAGACGACATGGTCCTCGCGGAACTCGGCTCCAAGCTCCAGAGCGCCCTCGGGAAGCTCAACCGCCTGACGGTCGTGGACGATGAGGTCCTGAACCAGATCCTCAAGGAGATCTGCGGGGCCCTGCTCGAGTCCGACGTCCAGGTCAAGCTCGTCCGGGAGCTCCGGGACAATGTCAAGCTCGCGGTCAACATGGAGGACACGGGGGCGCTGGCCAACCGCCGGCGGCTCATCCAGAAGGCCGTCGTCGACCAGCTCATCCGCATGCTCGAACCCGAGGCCCGGCCGTACCGGATGAAGAAGGGCACGAGCAACGTGGTCATGTTTGTCGGCCTCCAGGGCTCGGGCAAGACCACGAGCATCGCCAAGTACGCGCACCACTACCAGCGCAAGGGCTGGAAGACGTGCATGGTCTGCGCCGATACGTTCCGCGCGGGTGCCTTTGACCAGCTCAAGCAGAACGCCACCAAGCTCCGGATCCCCTTTTACGGCAGCTACACCGAGGCCGACCCCGTGCGCATCGCCGAGGAGGGCGTCGCGCAGTTTCGCCGCGAGGGTTACGAGCTGATCCTCGTCGACACAAGTGGCCGGCACAAGCAGGAGGCCGATCTCTTTGCCGAGATGAAGGAGGTCGCCGCGGCCGTGCGCCCGGATGACGTGGTGTTTGTCATGGACTCGTCGATCGGCCAGGCCGTGTACGACCAGGCCTCGGCGTTCCGCCAGGCCGTCGACGTCGGGAGCGTGATCATCACCAAGCTCGATGGTCACGCCAAGGGCGGTGGCGCGCTCAGTGCCGTGGCCGCGACGGGCTCGCCGATTATCTTTTACGGCACGGGCGAGCACTTTGCCGACTTTGAGACGTTCAATGCGCAGGGCTTTGTGAGCCGGCTCATGGGCATGGGCGACATCCGGGGGCTCATGGAGGAGGTCAAGCACAGCGGCATGCTCGAGAACCAGGAGGAGATGGTCCAGAAGTTCCAGAAGGGCGTGTTCACGCTCCGGGACATGTACAAGCAGTTTGAGAGCGTGATGAAGATGGGGCCCCTGAGCAAGGTCATGTCGATGATCCCCGGGCTCCCCCAGGGCATGAGCCAGATGCTCAACATGGGCGGCGGCGAGGAGGAGGCGTCCAAGCGCCTGCGCAAGTTTCTGTTCATGATGGACAGCATGACGGACGCCGAGCTCGATGGGCAGGTCACGCTGAGCCCCGCCCGGCAGACGCGCGTGGCCCGGGGCTCGGGCTGCCAGCTCATCGAGGTCGAGTTCCTGCTCAAGTGCCACAAGCAGTTTGCGACGGTCGTGAGCCGCATGGGCAAGAGCGGGCTCATGAAGGCCGGGGACGCGGCCCTCGGCAAGCAGATGGCCCGGAACCCCAATGCCGTGATGCAGCAGCTCTCCAAGGCCATGGACCCCAAGATGATGGCCCAGATGGGCGGCCCCCAGAACATGATGCGGATGATGAAGCAGATGCAGAACATGGACCCGAGTGCCCTCGGGGACATGAGCAAGATGGCCGCGGGCCTCGGGGGCATGAAGTTTCCCTTTTGAACGAGGCCGTAACGTAGTAGAGAACGAAGAAGACATACACACACTCACACACACACACGGCGGACGAGAGCAAGACACCCAACAACATGGATCCATTTTGTCCCACGCGTGATGGCTGTCGTCGTTTTTGGTTTTGTTTTGGTCCAGGGACAAACGCAAGTGATGCAGCATGCGCCAAGTGGTGGTGGCGGTGGTGGTGCAAGGGCTGCTTGGGGGGTGGTTTGAAGCAATCGTGCCCTTCAGAGGCGGGCGGGCAGGGCGGTCCTGGCGGGCTGGGGGGCGAGGGGGGAGGAAGGCCGCGAGCGAATGAGCGAATGAGCGAGCGAGCGCTGACGCCCACCGTCGCATGCGCCCGTCGACGAAAATATATGGACCCGGGGGCGAAACCAACCCTCGAAACGTTGGGTTGGTGGCCGGCGGCCCCCAGCCAGAGCCCTCGCACGCACGACGTGACGGTGCGGGTGCATGCACGCGTCGCCCCTCGGGTCGTGGATGCCCACGGCGCGCGCGGTGGCAGCGGGCGGCGGATGAACAAGCTCCAAGGACTCTTCGCGTCCCGGGACGCGGGGGCAGCGGCCAAGGTCCAGCACGGGGCCCCGCCCCCGGGGCGCACGCGGTCGATGGCCTCCCAGCGGGAGCGGCCCCAGGGGGCCCTGCTCCCGCTCGCGACGTCGCTGTCCTCGTCGTCCCTCCGGGACCGCCTCGGGCTCCAAAAGTCCGGGCGCGTGGGGCCCATCGCCAGCGCCCGGGAGATCACCCGCCTGGGGCCCCACTGGCGCCTGAACCCGACGGACGGCGATGACTCGACGCGCACCGGCTCAGGGAGCCTCCGAGACCTCCGCCAGTTGGTCCCGAGCCCCGCCAAGACCCTCCTCGCCCACCGCCTGCCGACAATGAAGCGCCTGCTCAAGGGCCACTCGGCCGAGAATGGCGGCTCGGCGTCCTCGGGGCTCGGGCACGGGGGCGGTGGCGGCGGTGGTGGGGACGGCCCCGGCCCCGGACCCGGGCGCAAGCTCCGCCCGGAGAAAAGCAACCGCCGGATCCGCCGGCGCGAGTTCCACGTGGTCCCCGCGGCGCCGACGGCCGAGAAGATGCAAAAGCTCCGGTGGGTCATCCTCCCGCGGTCGACGTGGAAGGTCCGGTGGGACTTGTGGATCGGGGCCATCATCGCCTACAGCGTCGTGATGATCCCGTACCGCATTGGCTTTGCCATCGACCTCGCGCGGTGGGAGGAGGTCGTCAACTACGTCTTCGATGCGAGCTTTGGGGTGGACATTGTCCTCAACCTCTTCACGGGCTACTACGACGAGGACGTGTTCGTCTATGACCTGAACAAGATCCGCCTCCGGTACCTCCGGAGCTGGTTCGTCTTTGACGTGCTCTCGACGCTCCCCTTGGACAAGTTCTTCCAGGTCGTGACGGCGGCCCCGGTGACCTCGTCGTCGTCCCTGGCGGTGGCCGCGGCGGCGGCGGCGGCGGCCAACAGCAACACTGGCGCCAACGGCGGGGGCTCGGACCCGTCGCTGCTGTCGCTCAAGCTCCTCCGGACGATCCGCCTCTTCCGCCTGCTCAAGCTCATGCGGCTCATGCGGCTCAAGCGGGCCGTCGAGACGATCCAGATGGACGCCCTCAATGCCCACGTGCTCCAGACGGCCCGGAGCCTCCTGATGATCATCTTCATCATCCACCTCGTCTCGTGCGCGTGGTACATGTTCTACACGTGGGACCCCGAGGGGCTCAACTGGGTCACGTACTGGGCCAAGCAGACCAACCGCACGGCCCTCCCCGTCGACGACCCGTACCTCGTGAGCTTTTACTGGGTCGCCAATACCATGATGTCCGTGGGCTATGGGGACATTTGCGGCATCACCGACGCCGAGCGGGTCTTCTCCATGTTTGTCGAGTGCCTCGGGAGCATCTGCGTCGGGCTCATCATCGCCAACATCCAGATGCTCACCGAGAACTACAACCCCCGGGGGGTCAAGATGAAGCAAAAGATCCAGGAGACCAAGGAGTTCCTCCTCCAGCGGAGCATCCCCCGCCGGCTCCGGCAGCGGGTGCTCTCCCAGTTTGAGTACCACTGGAGTCGCCGGACGGTCTTTGACGAGCACGCCATCCTCCGCCAGTTCCCCATCAGCCTCCAGTACGAGATCCTCGCGGCCTCGATGGAGTCCTTCGTCAAAAAGTTCCCGGTCTTTGGCATGGCCTCGGTCGAGTTCTTCGTCTACACGGTCCCCCGCCTCCGGCCCATCGTTGTCGGCCCCGGGCAAACGGTCGTCGAGGCCGAGAGCGTCTGGGAGGAGCTCTACTTCATCGTCACGGGCTCGATGGAGGCCCTCCGGGGCAACACCGTGGCCTCGACCCTCGACGCCGGGGACGTCTGCGGGATCGAGTACGTCGTCGGGGGCCGCCGCCGGTACCACCACTCGTACCAGACCACCGCCAAGACCGAGCTCTACGCGATCTACTCGGCGGACCTCCTCGAGGCCATGCAGACGTGCCCCATCGCCGCCAAGTACCTCACTGACCTCGCGTTCATCATCGCCGAGCGCTACGCCGACGCCGCCCGCCTCGGCAAGAAGGCCCAGCAAAAGGACGGGACCCACCGCCGGGCCTCGCTCGAGCTCTTCCTCCAATACCGCCACCGCAAGAGCTCGTCGTACCAGAACCTCGTCAAGCCCGAGGTCGTCGAGCCCCGGCGGGTCGACCTCGCGGTCTCGGATGATATCATCCGGCTCCACTGGTCCCTCATCCGCCACTACTCGCGCCGGCGGATCCTCTGGGATACGATCATGGGCGTCCTCGTGGCCTGGACGGCCATCAGCGTCCCCTTCCGGATCTCCTTTGACGTGCACGACAATGAGCTGCTCTCGACGTCAGATCGCGTCTCGGATCTCATCTTCATGGCCGACGTCTGCCTCAACTTCTTCACCACGTACGTCGATGAGACCGGCGTGGAGGTCTTTGACCGCCACGAGATCCGCCGGCACTACCTCAAGACGAGCTTCTTGGTGGACGTCGTCTCGTCGATCCCCTTTGACTTTGTCGTCGAGCGGGTGACGGCGTCGAGTAACTTTCGCTCGCTCAAGCTCATCCGGACCGTCAAGCTCGTCAAGCTTCTCCGCCTCGTGCGGGTGGCCAAGATCTTCAAGCTCAACGCCCAGTGGATCTCGGAGCTGGACGTGTCCATGGACAAGATCCGCCTCCTCCGCCTCCTCGCCCCGGTGCTGACCATCGCGCACTACGTCGGGTGCTTTTGGTACTACATGTCGTCGGAGGAGCCCGCCGAGAACGCGTGGTGGGGGCGCGTGCACTTTGATAACCCCGACTCGGTCTACTCCCGCTACGTCGCGAGCGTCTACTGGGCGACGACGACCATGGCGACCGTCGGCTTTGGGGACATTTACGCGATCAACAGCCGCGAGCAGCTCTACTCGATCATCGTCATGATCGGGGGCACGACGCTCTTTGCGTACGTCGTCGGGACGGTCATCGAGGTCGTCAGCAACTCCAAGAGCCTCATGAACCGCGAACACGAGATGGGCCAGCGGATCAACGCCTACGTCAAGGAGCGGGGGGTCTCGAGTGAGTTCATCGTGGCCTGCCAGGAGCACCTCCGGTACTTGAACATGGAGAAGACGCTGTTTGACGAGCGGGGGCTCTTTGACGCCCTCTCGCACTGCCTCCGGGGTGAGCTGGTCTTGCATCTCAACTCGAATGTGCTCACGCAGATTCGCTTCTTCGACAAGAAGCCCAAGTGGTTCCTCACGCTCCTGCTCCCGAGACTGGTCCCGCAGTTCTTCTCGGCCGGGGACCTGCTCATCTACCACGGTAACCTCGTCAGTGGCATCTTCTTCCTCATGAGCGGGACGGTCATCGCCCGGGTCCCCAGGCAGCAGTCCCCGCTCAGTCCCGGCGGAGGTGGTGGCAGCGACACGAGCAGAAGCACCGGGTTCGCCAAGACCGTCGTCACGGTCTCGACCAATGGGAACACGACCGAGGCGGTCCCCGATCGCGATGGGACCATCGCGACGCTGTACGAGGGCGAGTTCTTCGGGTACAAGGAGGTCCTCACGGGCTCCGTCGCGCAGTACAATGTCTTTGCGTGCCGCCCCACTGGAGTCTACCTCCTCCCGAGCGCGGACCTGGATGCCATTCACGATTACTACCCGGACGTGCTCGATGAGATGCGCAACCTCTTCCTGCACTCGATCACCAAGCAGCAGACCATCCTCCAGCACTGGCACAACAATGAGATCATGGGCATCTCGGGCGATGAACGGCAGAACATCATGCGGCGGGGCCGTCGCCGGCGGAGTGCCCGTGGGGACGTGCCGATTCTCACGCACGAGATGACCGAGGTCGTCGAGTCCACGGCCAGCGAGGAGGCCGATGCCGGGGAGGAAGAACCACCAAGTCGGAGATACAGTGGCTCGATCCAACACTTGGAGTCATTGTCGTCCGAGGCATGCGATGACGCCAACCACTCGATGCCCGTGTTCACGTCCTCCACGCGGCGAAGCAGTCGCTTGGTCGTGATGGAGCACGTCGACACCGCGGACACAGGCCACGACGGCTCCAGTCTGGACGTGCCCCCACCGACCCTCCCATCCCAGACCCACGTTCCATTGCCATCGACACGATCGATCGATGACGAAAACGAGCATCGCATCCCGAGCTTATCCCGCCGATCCCCCAATCCGGATGCCCCTCGGGCGAACTCGGTGGTCGTTCGCGCGGCGAAGCCCTTTCTCGAGCACCGGTATCGCCGGAGTTCAATTGATGCGGGGCATCACCGAGGAGGACTCGTCACACCCCAACTTCAGCGGTACCCATCGCTCCCACATGAAATCAGCGCCATTGTCGAGAGGCTGCTTGAAGTGGAAGGGTATAGAAAACTGGTCCAGAGTGAGGAGACGGCAGACGCAACGTCACCACCTCAATCCTCTTAAATTATTAAAGATCGAGTTCATGGACGTCGGAATCTTCACTTCCCCGAGTCGCTGCTTCCTCATCTTCCACCTCCTCTTGGTCTTCGCAATCTTCTGCATCGTAGACAGTCAAATACGATCCTGCAACGACCATGCACACAATTCCCCGCGACGCTTGGGAAATAAGCCGCTTGTCGGCTCGCTTAGTATGACTTGAACTGCCCCTTGTGGCTTGTCGAGACGCAGCGACTTGTGGACGCACGAACGGTACTAGCGACAACTACTCGCATGCATGAGATCACCTACCAAACACAGTTCATTGGCAGCGAGGGGCACTCACATCAATTTGGATAATGTGCGGCCTGTTTGGTGACGTCGACACTGGCTGCGCGGAGTCGTGAAAAATCCTCTTGTGCTTGATAATGCGTATCGAGTCTAGTGAAAGCGACGACTGAATCAAAACCGAATGCACAATCGTAGAATTGCCGATCATCACCATACCTCCATAATCAGTTGACTGGAGAATGCACAGGTAGTCCTTGTGTGACTGGGCACGACAATAGTGGGCGACGTCGATAACGCCAGGTGCGAGGTCCATTCCCACTGCCAAACTTCGAGAGTTGCATGAAGCAAAGTTGCCATCGGGCGCAATCAAGACAATCCCTCTTAGTGTGAGCAAGCTGATGAGCAGGTCCGAAGTGTCCAGTCGTGTGGATCTTGAATGCAACCTCCGAAGCGAGCTCCAATCAACTGCCCCCAGAGGACTCTCGTCATCACTCTCGTCACTTTGCCACTCGTCGCCCTCGTCACGGTACAACACATTATTGCAGGCATCCGAACCGTGATCTTGTGGCAGTGATGTTTGGTGAAATTGTACCCGATTCACGGGGCCAGCAAACGACAACGAAAATGGAGGACGGGATGTCACTGATAAAGTGACCGTCTTCATCACTGACACCATAATGGCCGACCACTGGTCTTCCATCTTCCTCGCCATCGCCGACAAATCTGTGGTCGATAAAAATCCTGAAACGCTGTTCCCGAATGTGACATCAACCTTGAACTTGTGTTGTGGGGCTCGCACTTGTGACGCATGCGCAGCAGCGTTTTGCATGAAGCGGCACAACCTTCGCTGATTCAAGAGCGATTTCCTCTCTGCCAGCACCTCGCTAAAGGCTGGACCGCCATTGGTTCTTGACCGCGCGACATCGTTTGTGTGAACTCGAATCCGTTCCAACAACCACTGGAAGAGGAGGCCGTAATCATGTCGAGTCTCCGTGAGGCATTTCCCCATTCGCTCGATGCTTGTCAAGAGCTGAGTGCTTTCACCGATCACATTGACCAGATCCTTGGAACGCAAACCCAGCACTTGAGCATACGAATCCGACTCCCAAAGCACAAAGCCTCGAAGCTCTGACATAAGACCGACCAACTTCCGAATTCCTGGCTTGAGTTTGTGTTCAATTGCCTTCAGCATGGACTCGCAGCCACTGACGAACATTTTCTGCATTCGATGGACACTCTACGATCAAACATTGCGCACGGATCAGCATTAGGACGGCACGTTTGAGGCAACGCGCTGGGATGAGTTTTACCATTTCTTGGATATCTTGGGCAAAATACTGCGCAAGTGCTGGAGATGTGATTCCACCTGCGAGCACGGCGAGCATGTCCGCCTGCGGTGTCTCCTCGCGGCCATACTTCTCGTACAAGGACCCGATCAGACCCATCTTGAGCTCGAAAACGCGAGTCGCATTCTTCCACTGTCACCGAGAAACACGAGCCCACTGGGGTCACGCATCTTCACAGCAACGCAACAGCGTGGACAGTGTGACGTACCTCCGATATGAGCTGCCGGGTCGCCGACTGGAGCGTCTGGAGGATGGTATCGACATGCCCCGCAACGTGGGCGAGTCTCGTGAGGTGCCCTCGAATCGACCGGACGTCCGTGAGATCGAGGCGGAGGACTTGTCGTTGCTCCGCCCCGGCACACCCCGTCACCACCGCGACGAACAAACCCGAGAGATCCGCGCTCATGTGCATGCTCTCGATGTTGACGATGGGGCTCGAGGGATCGTCGTGATCACCGTCGGCGACTCGGTGGCGGGGACCGTGTTGGGAGACCAGCGCGCCGAGATCGATCATGGCCACGAGCACGCGGCCGTCCCACCAGACGCCGATCTTGTTGCCCCGATCTGCGGTCAACAGCACCGTGGCCGTCGCACTCGCGGGGCAGCAGAAGCTGCTGTTGCTGCCTTGGCTGTGTTCGGCGTCTCTGTCGCCGGTGGCGGTGGTGGACGTCGAGTCGCTGTTGGCAAACATCGCCACGCGCTGCTCCAAGAGCCTCACGGGATGATCGGGGTCCAACGGGCAAGCCCCGTCATCGCGCGACGACGACAACGTCGCAGCAGCAGCAGCCCAGTGCATCGCGACGATGGCGCCCGTGTGCTCGAGCCCCGCGGCGTCCGTTCGCGGTGGGCGGAGCTCGGCGCTGACCTCGGTCGTCCGCATGTCGTAGACGACGACCTCGCCATCGTCACCACCGACCGCCAGGCGCGAGCCCTCGGGGCTCCACGCGAGGGTCTCGATCG
>JAADYI010000828.1:0-12248 GCA_023338185.1 Lagenidium sp. CBS 127285
CCCCCGTCTGCTCCACTCCACCTCCACCATGGACGTGAACGCCCTCGCGCGTCTTGCCGCCGATAACTTGGATGACGATGAGTTTGATGTCGTGGTACGTCGTCCCCACCCCCTGCGCCGCCGTCTGCATGGCCTCCAGTAAACTCACGCCTCCCCCCTCCTCCCGACGCAGGTCGTCGATGAGGAAAAGCCCCAGGAGCCCCTGGACGAGGGCCCGACGTTCGAGGACCTCGCGATCGACGACACGCTCAGCGACCTCGACCGCGTCGCCCGCTACATCTGCAGCAACATCGCCCTGCAGCGGGTCATCCACGTCAAGATGCTCCCCGAGACGGCCACGAGCGTCGGGTACGTGATGTGCCCTCGGGGGACAGTCAGTCGGTTGTGTGACCCCTCCCCTCCCCTCTCTGCAGCGTCGACGAGACCACGGAGCACCTCATCCCGCTCCTCGAGCCCCTGGTCAACGACGTCGAGTACGTCGTCCGCCAGCACGTGGCCCTGCAGTTCCCGCCGCTCGCCGCGTTCCTCGTCCAGCGCGGGGGCGACGGCGGCTACCGGGTGCTCCTCGACAAGCTCATCCCGCTGCTCACGCAGCTCGTCTCGGACAAGCAGCACGAGGTCCGCACGGCCGCGGGCGAGAGCCTCGTCGAGGTCGCGGCCCTCGTCCGCCCGGAGGACCAGGGCCAGCACATTTTGACGATCGTCCTCCCGCTCGCCCACGACGATGACAATGAGCAGTTCCGCATCGCCGCCGTGACGCTGTACCAGGGCCTCGCCGAGCACTTTGGCCCCGAGCTCTGTCAGCAGGTAGAACACGAACGCCGCCCCGGCGCGGCGCCTTGGGTCCCATCCATCGCTCACATGTCATTGCTGGTGGTCGTTTGCGATAGTTTTGCGTCCCCGAGCTCATCTCCCTGTCCGAGGACCCGGTCTTCCGCGTGCGCAAGTCGACGGCCCAGAGCTTTGCCGGGGTCTCCAAGATCGCCGGCCAGGAGATCAGTCGCGAGCGGCTCCTGCCGTCGTTCCAGCGGCTCGCCCACGATGACATTTGGGCCGTCCGCAAGGCCTGCGCCGAGTGCCTCGTGGGCTTCTCCGAGGCCCTCGCCCCCGGGGACCGCGGGGAGCTCCTGATCCCGCTCTTTGAGGGCTTCTTCGAGGACGCGTCCCGGTGGGTCCGCATGGCCGCGTACCAGAACCTCGGGCCGTTCCTCGCGACCCTCGCGCGCAAGGACATCTCGGACGAGCTCCTCGAGCACTTTTTGGGCATGGCCACGAGCGCGGCGTCGGCGCAGCTCGGGGGCAGCGGCGAGGTCGACATGAAGTTTCACTGCGCGTTCAACTTTCCCGCGGTCGTGAGCCTCCTGGGCCCCGACGAGTGGCCCCGCCTCGCCCCGACCTTCGAGGCCCTGAGCCAGGAGACGTTTTGGAAGATCCGCCGGACCTTTGCCTACTCGCTCCACGAGCTCGCGCGGATCCTCGGCCCCGAGCGCACCGAGGCCCAGCTCGCGACGGCCTTTGACAATTACCTCCGGGACGTCCCCGATGTCAAGCTCGGGGCCATGCTGCACTTTGCCGACTTTCTCGAACACGTCTCGCCGTCGTTCCGCGAGAGCTACCTCCCGGTGCTCAGTGAGCTCCTCCAGGGGCTCGCCGAGCCCACCAAGTGGCGCACCCGGGAGATCCTCAGCCATCAGCTCCCCCAGCTCTGCCGGATCTTCCCCGACGAGCCCACGTTCGCCGTGATCTACCCCCTCGCCCTGCAGCTCGTCACCGACTCGGTCGCCGTCGTCCGCCACCGGAGCGTCCGGGCGTTCCCCTTGCTCATCGACCGCATTGGGGCCCGCCCCGAGTGGCGCGCGGCCCTCGTTGCGCGCCTCGGGGCCTTTGCCACGGCGCCGTGTTTCACCGACCGGCAGGTCTTTCTCCTCGCGAGCGGGGCGTTCCTCGACGCCGCCAATGCCCCCGCTCCGGCGACAGCGACACCAGAGGGCGATGCCCATGCCCACGCAAGCCCGTGTCCCCGGGCGTTCTTCGAGACGCACCTCGCGGGGGCCTTTTTCGACCTCGCCCGGGATCCCGTCTCCAACGTCCGCGCGGTCTTTGCCCGGGTCTGGGGGGCCCATGGTCCCGCCCTCGGGACCCTCGACGCCTGCCCCACGGCGCTCCGGGAGGCCGCCGCAGCGGACGTGGGGACCACCGATGCGATCCTCCGGCTCCTCGAGGAGCGATTACCCGCGCGGCCCCGCCCATCGCCTGCCACCGACGCCGACGCCGACGCCGGAGCAACAGCAGCAGCAGCATCAACAGCGGAGGCAACTGCGGAGGCCCCAGCAGCGGTTGAACCTCCGACGGCCTCGGCATCCGACGCCGCCGCATTGAGCAAAGGGCCCAGAGACAGCAGCGACGAGCAGGTCGACGCAGCAACAGCGTCGGTTTCCGCACAAGACGGCGACCAGGACGACGACGCAGCGTCTGCCATCGCCGAGACGAGCGCGTGAGGTCGTCGGGCGGGGTCCCAGTTTTGTAGTTTAGAGATTGCAGCGTGAAAATGCGCATGATGCCGATGCACGCGGCGGGGGAAGGTCATAAAAGTGTGAAACACCGTGAAGAGCACGCAAATGACGCGTCTGTGACCCCCATGTCACCGTGGGAACTGGCGCCCGCACGAGCGGATGCTTTGTCTATTGGAATCATCAAAAGCGTAGTACAAAACACACCCACTCCCACCCAGCGCGCGCGCATCGTCGTGGTCGTCGTCGCCATCGGCTTCGGCCTCATTTCAAATCAGGGCGCGGGCCACGAGGGCGGCGGCCGGGTGACTCGTCAGCGGCACGCGTCCGTCCGAGGAGAACGTGGCGACGGGTAGGCGGGCGGGCGGATAGATAACAGGGCAAGGACGATCGCTCTCACTACCGTCGGAAACTGGAACGAGCGGGCGGCGGGCGGGCGGGCGGAATGACGGCCACGGCGGCGCGCGGTGGATCGCGAGGGGCTGCGCATCGTTCACTGCTTGCTGCCGTCAGCGGCGTCGCGCGGGGGCTCGCACATGGCAACGGGGACGAACGTGCCGTCAAAGATGTCGTGACAGATGGCCTCGACGGCGCGGATGCCCTTGGCGGCGGTCTCGGCGCCCCGCGAGACCGAGAAGCTCTCGAGTTTCTTCGAGAGCATGGGCACAAAGGCCGTGACCTTGGCCTCGGCCCGGTAGCGGGTGACCCCGGGGTTCTCCGGGTGCACCGAGTAGACGCACGTCTCCTCGACGGTCGCGATCGAGCGGAACGAGAGGTTGGTCGACTTGAGCTCGAGCGTCTGCCGCGTGGGGTCGCACACGGTCTCCTCGAAGACATAGGACGAGGCCCCGACCGTGGCCTTGACCCACGATGGGAGGTTCGACTGCGTGCACTTGGCCAGGCGGACCGTGTGGAGGCGCCCGTGGGCGTCGAGGCGGCGGTCGAGGACATCGACGCGCTCGACGTGCGCGAGCGTCGGGTTCGGGTACTTGTTCCAGAAGGCCCGCGTGACGACGGCCCAGGCGAACGGGTACTCGTGCTCGGTCTCCGTGGTGAGCACCATGATGCGGCTTGGCGGGTGTGTCCGTGTGCACGGCCGGCGGATCGTCGGTGACTGACGGGACCGATGGAGCTCCTCTCGCGAACGGGCGGGTGGGTGGGTGGGTGGGTGGGTCGAGAGGAGGAGGCGGAGGAGACGGGTCAGGGTGGTGGGCTGGTCCTGGATATCGAGAGGAGTGGGTCAACGACAACCCACCAGGCGGGTTTGGTGGGACGGCTCGACCCGCCTTCTGGAAGGCGCGCTGATAAGACCGCAGTGGTCGATTTGGGTGGTGCTGTTGTGGGTGTCTCATTCGGGACCATTCGGGACCAATCTGAGACTGCGGAAATTTTCGCGATCCACGGTAATGAATTTCCTCACATTGCGCAATCCCATGCGACGGGCAGAAGTCATCGTCGCTCCGCACACAAAACTCCACCTCGTCGTCTGTGACGAGGCGCGACTATTCGCCCAACAAAGAATCCAATGCGCCATGAACACGAGACGATGAATGATTGCTCAAGTGCAGATCATGGTCGACGTCGAATATGCGAAGTGGTGTGGGTGGAAT
Source organism: Lagenidium sp. CBS 127285 (assembly GCA_023338185.1). Classification (NCBI taxonomy): domain Eukaryota; phylum Oomycota; class Peronosporomycetes; order Pythiales; family Pythiaceae; genus Lagenidium; species Lagenidium sp. CBS 127285. The sequence goes on from JAADYI010000828.1 coordinate 4,121, forward strand.
ATGATTCTCTAGATTACGGAGGTGGCAGCTGAATAACTTAGAGTCCCATCATACAAGACTACGTGACAGAATGAAAAGCAAATTGCAACGAGAAGGCGAGAGCACCCTCCCTCCTTACTCGGAACACTCCATGGTCGACGATGCCCGCTCTGACCGTCGACGGTCCACAAAGATCTCAAACAGTCGCTGGTTGGTTGGATCCACGTGCGCTGAGAGATACGACGTCACCAAGTCGGGCTCATCATGTAAAGCAACGTGGAGAGACACGAGGCAGTAAATGACGCGCTTGCGAACATCGGAGCTTGGATGACCAAGTTTCGAAGCCAACACTGGCAACAACCGCTGGCACTCTGACCCAAGATTAATATCTTGGCGGCACTTGGTGGGCTTGGCGAGAAGGTCCAGCCAGTTTTGAACGAGACGAAGTAGCGTCTGCAGGACGGGTGGCTCACGACTGGACACAATTGGTAGCAATAGATCCAACGTGCGAGCAACAGATGATGATGCCCGTACAGCCTCCAAAAGCGCCGATTCGGCAAGGTGTGCAGCCAAATCCACTTGCCCATTTAGGCTCTCAAGAAGCCCCAGGATAATGGGGTGTAGAAATTCATCCGTCCGTTGCGGCTGTGCGTGGAGAAGTCGCTGAAGAACTCGGATGGAGTTAACGTCTCGCTCCGATGCGGCTTCCAGCAGCACCGAAAGAAGTCGAGGGAAGTACGTATTCCAAAATCCATCCGATTCGGTTTTGATGAGATTGGTCGTCTACACAAACCAGAGGTCAGTTGCACATACGCATAAACCGAGAAAAGAATTAACAAACCTTGTAGAGCGCGGATATGCGACTCCCAGCACTCGAATTGTTGTCACTGAGGACAGTTAAGACGTCTTCAAAATCCTTTGATGGGTCACTCGTCCCAGCATTAGATATCATTGTTGCGAACTTGGCGAGCTTGTCGAGCTGAACAGGATCAATCTGGGGATGAGTCCCAGCGGCTACTGCTGCTTTGTCCACTTCATTGACAACGACTGGGCTCGATTGTTGATTTTCTTTTCGACTCGTCAGCTGGGGACTCCCCGAGAGCTTTAGAGGTGACTGCGCTTGTCGTTTCCGACTTGGCGGGTTCAGTTGCTCTACATTGTCACTTTGATTTGTCGACGATGTGCTTCCACTCGATGAGATTTTTCGCACTGATGATTGCTCGGAGGGTTCTGGGTTTGCTGGTGGTACATTCATAGTGATTCCTCTGGAGCGGAAGAGTCTGGCCAACGTAGATCTCTTGGTCGGTGCGAGGAGTGGAATTGATGCCTCAACATCCCCGCCATATAGGCTACTTGCAACCTGAAGTAGGTCTCCACAGCCAACCACAACTGAATGTGGTGCATCAGCTTCCAGTACCTGTGCGATTTTTGCCAGAAGAAATCGCATATTGTTGTTGTTGGTTGACTGATGAAAATACTCACGGGCGCCAGGCAAAAGCTGTTTTAGGTACTGACACACAGCAGCCCGCATCTTCATATTGGTCCCGTCGGTGAGTTGCTGGATTACTTGATTGATGAGCAAGGCTGAATCATACGTTGATGCTAGCAACTGTAATATATCGCGCGCCATACTTCGAGTAGATTCTTTCGGATCAACAAGTTTTTGGAACAGCCGAGGAAGAATAGTTTTGATGAATGGCGCAACTTGCTGCTGCGTGGTTACCTGAAGGCACGCATGAAGAGACTTCAAGGAAGCTTGAGCCACTCGATAATGGGGATCACTCAGATGACGAATAAGCGCAAGAAGTACTCTTTCATCCACTTTCTTCTCCCTTCCATTCTCGATTTCAGCTGCTAAGGACTTGGACTTCTCGAGATTTCGATCGATCAACTCAACCGCCTCAAGCCGAACGGACCACAAACCATTTTCAATGCGCACAAGCGCCTCATTCATCCCATCTTCTGGAATCGGCATAGGAGGTGCCTTCGATACTCTCCCGGATAAGGACACATCTTGAGTAGTGGCGCCAGCAAATTTGGTGATCAATTCGTGAGTCTGGTTCGATTGTGGACTCATTTTATCCTGGGGAGCTGCCTCGGGCGTCACTGCACGACGTTTTACCGTGTTAGGTCGATCGCGGCGAGGAACTGGCGGAAGGTTCGCAGGACTGCTACTTTCGTTACCACCAGTAATATCAAGTGAGACGTGCACCCGCTGAGCGCGGGAAGGTGCCGGAGTGGCTGTGGACTGTTCTCCGCGTGATGTAAAAAGAGGCTCAGCAGGTTTAGGAACCCGAAGCGGCTTGCTTAGGGATTTGCTTGAGGTCGACGGGAGACTTGCATCATCAGTGCCAGTTGGCTTCGTAGTAAGGCCAACACGCAGCGCCCCTTGGGACATTGCACGTAGCATGACTGGAGCGGATCGAGGTTCTGTATCAGTCACAGTTGATGTGGCGCCGGAGCCGAGAACTCGTCTGGCCCCAGCATGGCCAATCTGTCCAGCCTTACTGGTGGCTGAATCGCCACCACTGCTCGCAGGTGGTAACACCCGAGCTGGTGGTGCAAACGCCAAACTAGTTGTGAGTGGCGGCTCAGACTTGGTACTTGTCGGTGCCGACGCATCCATCATCATCCGAATCGCCGACTTCCGAGAATCTCTTGTGCTCTTCGTATGTTGACCGTCATCATCATTGGCTGAAGCATACCGCGACAGGTCATCATGAAGATTTTTTTGTGTCGACGTGTCTAGCCGTTCCATTATATCATCTGCGTCTTGCTGCGAAGAAATGATCAATTGGACGTTCTGCCGTTATGCCCACAAAATCGCGAGTGAACTAACCGGAAACAGACGATAAAGAGCCCAAAAGCACTTTCGTGCCTGCGCTCTGACTTCTGCCAGGGCGTCATGCAACAGCATCGGGAGGATTTGCACGAACATGTCCAAGTGTCTGATCCATCAAAACATTAGCCTCCGTTCGGAGCACGCCGCAACGACTGTCACCATAACGTACTTGTTTAGAAACGCAGCATTCCATCGCTCGAGTGTGAGAGTCAAATAGCCCACGCAATTGGTGCGGAGAACTTGGTTTCGGGACTTTGCACCGTCGATAAATCTGGCCAACATCATCAGTATGCGTACAGAGGGTCATTCGATGGAGACAACGTACTTGTTGATCATTCGAGAGTATCCGTTCATTGTGCTCTCGATTATTCCACGAATTGATGCATCCGCTGATGTTGAGATGACCAAGATGGTAACATACGTAGCCTTCATAAGATTGCCGATGCAGTACTCGGCATGGGCGTTGAAGTCGTCCTTCAGCACCCTGGCCAATGTCTGCAGCGTCTGACATGCCTCACGCGCAACGGATGAACGCAAATCGGGAACTTGCTCGCAAACAATCTCGCGGATGGACCGAAATCCCTGAGATAGACCAGCCAGCGCAGTGTCGCTAGCATTGCATTTGTGAGCAAGGCGCTGCAGACTCTTCAAGGACTCAACACGGATGGACCAGTCCTTGCTCAACTGGAGACCGTCTGCAATCTTTGCAATTTCCCGCTGGATGTCACGATCAGACAGCCCGGAGAAAGACGGAGGCCCACTCGTCGGGATCGGATCACTCTGCTGGGTTGCGTCGCTCACGCTTGTGCTGGAATTCACCTCGGCCGGCGTCGAAAGAGCACCACCGGACGCCGCGCTGGTTGTTGCTTGGAGCTGCTCGAAAGTGTACTCGTTGTTCTTGATCGATGAGAGAAAGCGGGCAGTTGCGCTCATGGGCTCGACTGTTGCTGAGGATGACGACGAGCCAGTCGCCATCGAGACCCCATTCGGAGCGTGATCGCTCTTGGCGCCACCGTTGTAGCTGCTGTGACGACTCATCTGGCCAGCAGAACTCGCGCCGGCGAATCTGTCCGCGAGGCTCTTCATGTGCCCAGCGCGGATGTTCTTGGACTCGAGGTCGTCCTGCACGGACACAACCGTCAACGCAACCGTGAGCTGCGAGTATTCGCTCACGAGTGGTGGAGCGAGTTGTCGTTACCATGAGCGCGGGCCCGAGGTGGCGGAACAGGGCCTCGAGGGCGAGCATGGCCGAGTCGCGGACCTCCTTGGCCGAGTCATCGAGGAGCCGCACAATGTCATCGAGGACCTCGTGCTTGCGCGCCGCGACGGCCTGATGCCGCTCCAGGAGCCGCCAGATCGCGTGAAGGGCCTGCAGCACCATGCAACAAGGCGTCAGTGGCGGCGACGCCCGTGTCTCTCCCCCCGCCGATTGTCCACGCACCTGCTCGCGCGTGCGCCAGTTCTTGTGCCCGACGCATGGCTACGGTAGTTGGGGTGGAACACAAACAAACGCTCAGTGTCCGACGCTCGCAGCGAAATGCAACGCAATGACGCGTCCACCGTTGACGCACCTTGACGCGGTCGAGCATGGGCGAGAGCCCGAGGACGTCGGCGAGCACGACGACGACCTCGACGGCGGCCTCGCGGACCGGGAGCTTGCTATCGCCGAGGCGCTCGAGGACGCCGGCCCAGAGCGGCTTGAGCTGCCCGCGGACGGCGGTCTCGGGGACGCGCGGGAGCACGCGCGCGAGGATCTCGAGGGCGGTCATCGCGACCTTGAAGTTGTGGTCGCGGAGGCACGGGAGCAGATCCGGGACGAGCGTCGCCGCGAGCCACTCGGGGTCCGCGGCCGCCGCCGATGCCGACGGCGTGTCGAGGGCCTCGCGCACGGCCGTGACGCCCGCGAGGCGCTTCTTGATCTCTGCGCCGTCCGTCAGATCCCGCGTCGGTCAGTGGCTGCGTACCATCAAACAACGACAGAGAAAAACCCGCCGCAGCAAACACGCACGCGTCGAGCGGAGCAGCGCCGCCGCCGCCTCCATTTTGGGTCTTCCAAAGTTGCGGCGATTTGAATATTTGCACGTTGGTTGAATGGAATTGGGCAGACGACGACGACGACGTTTGCGAGTAAATTACGGACCTAATACCAACGGCTGCGATGATGAGGTTACACCGTATACCGAGGGGAACTATACTCAACGGGGGTAGTATAGCCCCGACCAGCACAAGATACACAACCACAATCATCAACATGACCAGCGGCGCGAGGGGGACCCTCGTCCGCCGCCAAGCGGCCGCGAATCAGTCGATCGTCGCGGGAATCTGGCGCTGGCTCCGCAATGCGTTTTGTGCGTGATCTCGCTCGCTTGGTGGTCGGGCCGAGGGGTCGGGAGGCGAGCGATGGGTGCTGATGATTTGATGTGCGCAAAACAAAGGGAAGCTGGTGTTTGGACGCAACGAGTGGGATCGTATCTGCGGGCCCATGACGGGGTCCGTGGACGAGGTCGAGCGCATGGTTCAGTTCCGCACCAGTCTCGCGCTCTCGGGGGCGCTCGTGAGCACGTGCAACGCCGTGTTTGACTTTGAAGCCTTTGATGTACGTCCCCGTGAGCGAGATGGAGACTGATTCATCCATTCGTCATCGCCAATCACTGCCCCACAACTACAACCCACAGGCCGAAGTCGTGACGAAGGAGTTCATCCGAACTGCGCGTGTGAACGAGGACAAGTTCACGTAAGTGGAGGCATCGATAGAGAGCCCCTCTGCATCATTTTGGACGAGCCCCGAGACCGACATTTCATGTTTTTTCGTGACAGCGTCGTTACCAATGTTCGATCCTGTCTCCAGCGATTCAATTTCGTGAATCAGGCGTATGCGCGGATCTTGGCGCTGAAGGATGAGAACTACGACTCGAACAATGCCCGCCACGAGGTCCGTCAAAATTAGTGGGCCATTGACTCGATTTCACTCGTTCACCCTTGCGTAGGCCATGCTAGAGGAGCTCTGGTCCACGTTGAAGCCTGGTATTCGCCGTACGGGTGGTCGAATCACCAAGGAATGGGGCGAGATCGGGTTCCAAGGTGCTGTGAAGCTGCCCGTGGCTGGGAAATTGCCCGTGCTGATCAATCGTTGTGCCGTGACTCCCGCAGGGACTGATCCAATGTCCGATTTCCGGGGCATGGGGATCTTGTCGCTTGTGCAGCTCCAGTATTTCGCTTCCAAGTGTCCCATCGAGGCGCAGCGGTAAGACGCATTGGACGTTTTCAGTTCGCAAATGGATTTTTGATCCCCGTTTGTCTGGACAACGACAGCGCCCTCGTGGAATCGAACCATCCGACCCGCTGGTATCCGTTCTCGGTCACTGGTATCAACATCACCGGGTATGTGTCGTTGAACATTGATTGTGTCTCTATGTTGCTGCGTTTTATAACGATTTCGATCCACCAGGTTCATGATCGACCTCGTGCAGGAGCGGCTCCTGGACGTCAAGCTCTATCGTTTGTCCGACGTGTCGGGGTCGGTTCGCGAGGAGTCGCTTGTCGCGGGCGTACACGGCCTTCACGAGTTTTACTGTGAGTTTGTTGACGACTGGGTGTGTTGGATGGATCTCAAAAACTAACCACACATCGTCCTCGTTCACTCAGGCGATGTCTTCATGCGCTTCAACAAGCTCTGGGTCGACTCGAATCCCCGCGATGTCATGGCCTTTCCCGCCATCTTCCAGTCGCTCAAGGACACGATTCGCCGGGAGCTCACTGAAAAGTCCTTTGCATACTGACGATGCGATCTGTCCTTGGATGGCTACAATACGTTTGTAACTGGAATGTTAGCAACAATGGCGGCCTTCTCACCAATCAAATGGAGCCATTTTTGCCAATCATCGTGACGGTGTTCGTTGGTCTCAGAACCAACAAGCCCAAAGGACAAGACCAACACAACCAACGCGCAACCGAAGAAATTGAACATGGGGCAGCCATCCAAGCCGAAGAAGGGCGCGCGCTCCAAGAACAAGCAGTACCGCCGGAGCCACTCGACCAAGTGTCGGGCCCGCGATATCGACCAGATCCAGGTGCGGTGTGGTGCTGTGCCTGTTAGTGAATCCGCCCGTCCCTTCGAGCTTGACTGAATCGCTTGTTGAATTTGTTCCTACGCAGGATGATCTCACGAAAGAGAAGGAGACGGGTGAGAAGATGAAGTTCGAGATCGATGAAGATCTCCCGGGGTGCGTGTTGGCATTCGCCATTTTCGTCTGACGCGCTGCTTCGCCATCGCATCCCACGTACGTGACTGACAATTCCTCGGCGCATAGTTTGGGTCAGTTTTACTGCACACCCTGCGGTCGGCACTTTATCGATGCCAAGACCCGCGACGTGCACATTGCGACCAAGGTTCACAAACGACGGTGAGTTAATTAAGTCGTTTGGGACGCCCTGTCGAGTGCGACCGTCGGTTCTCACGTGCTATCGTCTATCGTGTGTTGACATCGACTGCAGGATGAAGGACGTTGCCCAGAAGCAGTACACACAAGCCGAGGCCGAGGCTGGCGCCGGCAAGGGCATTGAGAAGTACGTCCCTCTCCGGACCAAGGACGCCGACATGGAGGATCTGTAAGGATTTTATAAATTGCCTATATATCGCAAAAAACGAGCACTTCCCGGCACGCTGTCCATGGGAGTGCCAGCACATTTTTTTGGTCCTGAAGGGCGAGTTGCTGGGCACTGGATATCATTTCCCATGTTTCCTTTGGTGGCTACCTCGATGCGAACCCATTTTAAACCTATATTCACACTTAGAACCTAGTGACGGTAGGTTTAGATAGCAAGGTCAATCATTCTGGCGCTGGTCTGGGTTGGTTTATTGTCGCGACCGCTCGCTTCGTTCTGCCCACCACGACGAGCATTGTCAGGTCACCCGCGCGCTCCTCTTCTTCCTCCTCCTCCTCCCCCCTCTCTCTGTCCCCTCCGCCGATTCCTGTCCTCTCCTTCGACTATGGTATGCGAAAAGTGCGAGGACAAGCTCTCCAAGCTCGTGGTCCCCGATAATTGGACCGACGGCGCTCGGAACACGACCGGAGGCCGCGATGGCGGACGCGCCGTCGGCGCCAACCGCCTCGTGGAGAAGCGCCATCGCTCGAGTCGGTGCGTGGCCGTCGTGACCGGCCGTTGGAGGGGTGTGTGTGTTGTCGTGCCCACGCTCACGCTCGTGGTCGCCAGGTTCACGCCGCTCGTCCGCGCGTGCAAGATCTGCAAGGCCAAGGTCGCCCAGAAGGCCTACTACTGCAACCAGTGCGCCTACAAGAAGGGTAA
>JAADYI010000829.1:0-12233 GCA_023338185.1 Lagenidium sp. CBS 127285
AAGAAGGACGAAGACGACGACGAGGAGGAGGAGGAGACGACGACCTTGGACGACGACGACGGCGAAGTCGATGACAACGCGGCGAAGGCGTCGGTGGCCACCGACAAGGACGAGCTGTAGAGAGCACTTCAGGTATCTGGGGTGTCAACGGCCGGGTCGGCTCCCTTCTCAATCACAATACACACCATAAATTTGCCCAACCGCCTCAGGCGGACCAGACGAAAATGCGACTTCCCGCACGCGCGGATGCAGCAGTCGTAAAGACAAACTGGACTCTATTGGTTCAAGCTAAAGCCTCCACCGACAAACCGACTCGAGGCGGCCACTGCTAACTGTCGCTGGGTCTCTGCGGGGCTCGGGCGAGATGAACTCGCAGGTTTCATCGCACCCCCGACGCTGATATTGCCCCCCCCGCCACCGCCACCGCTGCTGCTCGAGAGGTTGGGCAGACGATCGCCCCCGTTGCCACTGAACGTCTGATTCGAGCGAGGGGCCGGGGCGGCCACGATGGGCGCGTTCTTCTCACGCATCTTGTCCTCGAGCTTCTTCTTGTAGTACTTGCGCTTGAACTCGTGGAGCTCCCGGGCCAGTCGCTCAATCTCAAACTTGAGCTCGTTCTCCTTGGACTGGAACATATTTTGCTCGCTGAGGAGGCTCTTGAGCTGTTTCTCCTTCTCGCGGACGACCTGCTGGTACCAGCTGAGCTGCTCCGCCACCTCGGGCCCCGGCTGCCGGGCGAGGATGGTCTTGAGCTCGGCGTACAACTTCTCCTTCTCCTGGATGATGAGCTCCTTCTCGACGACCTCCTCGGTCTTTTGGATGAGCCGCCGCTGGAGCGTCTGGATCTTTTGCAGGAGCTCATACGTCGCGGGGTCGCTCCCCTCCAGCTTGCGCCACCGGTGCACGTTCATCGGGTTCTCGAGCTCCTCCGATAGGGCCTTGACCTTGGTCTTCTCCTGCAGCAGCTCCCGCTGGAGGTGATAGACCTCGCGCTTGAGCTCATCCGACTGGCCCACCTGGTGCTTGGCGATGTACAATTCGCGCTTGAGGTCCGTGATCTTCAACTTGAGCACGCGGATATCCTGCAGCCGCTCCTGGTACTGGGTCTCGCCCTTGCTCAGCGTTGATTGCTGGATCTTGAGCTTCTCATAGAGCAGCGCGAGCTCGTCGTTCCGTCGGATGAGCTGCGTGCCGAGGATGTCGCGCTCGTTGATCACTTGATCGTACTCCTTGCGCTGCTCCAGGGCCTCGTTGTCCATCCGACGGATCATCGTCGTGAGCTTCCGGATCTCGGCATCCTGGTTGTTGATGGTCTCCTCGTTGGTCGCGAGGAGCGCCCGCAGACGCGCCAGCTCGTTCTTGTGCTGCTCCTTCTGCTTCTCGACCTTTTGGTGGTCAAAGTGCTCCTTGACCAGGGCAATATCCTTGGCCGACACCTCCTCCTTGAGCTGCTCGATCTGGTGCGTCATGATCTTGAACTTGCGCTTCATTTCGGCGATCTCATCCTGGCTCTCGATGAGGTTCTTGCTGTACAAATTGCGCTCGCTGCGCACGGCCTCGTAGAGTTGCTGCTGCTGCTTGAGCTTGGTCTCGCCCTCGTTTAGCTTCTTCTGCATCTCGTGGATCCGCATCTCCTTCAGCTTGGCCTCCTCCTCGGCTTGGAGGTAGAGTTTGCGCTGCTCCGAGGCCTCCATGCCGTACTTTTCCCGCTCCTTCTCGAGCTGGTAGATGAGCTTGCGCTGCTTCGAGGCCTCGAGCTTGAATGCCCCGAGTTCTTGCTCGAGGTTCTTCGCCACCCGCTCATTAGTCTTGACCTCATCCAGGGCCTTCTTGGCCTTGACGTCGGCCTTCTGGACGTTCTTCATCTGCATCTGCTTCTCCCGCTCCAGAGCCTCCATTTCGGTCCGGAGGTGATCCTCGTTGATCTTGTCCGAGTCGAGGTCCCGCTGGAGGCTCTTGATCTGGGTCTGCAGCACGAGCTTGGCCGTGTGCTCATCCTCGAGCTTCTCCTCGAGCTTCTGGGCATTGCGCTTCTCCTTGTCGATCTTGCGCTCGGCCATGGTCTTTTCGAGTCGCGTGCGGTTCACCTCATCCTGCTTCATCTTGAGTTCGTTCTCGAGATTCCGCCGCTCGACCTCGAGCTGCATGGTCTTGTCATTTTGCTCGTTCAGGAGGTCCGTGAGCTTTTGCGTGCGGCTGAAGAGCGTCTCGTAGTCCCGGACATACTTGTCCATCGTGCTCCGGGCCTCGGCGAGCTGCTTATCGAGGGTCTGCACCTGCGTCTGGGCCTTGGTGAAGTCGGTGGTCATGGCCGAGTGCTCGTGGGTCTTCTTCTCCAGCTTGGCCCGGACGTCCTTGATCTCCTTGTCCAGGCGCTCCTTGCGGCGCTGCTCGCGCTCCTGCTCGGCGGCCTTCATGGCCAGTTGGTCTTTGAGCCCTTGGATCTCATTCTTCTGCTGCGTGGCCGCCTGCTCCATCTCGCCGATGCGCTTGTGGAGCTCCTGGAGGCGCTCGTGGTCCTTCTTGGCATTGGCCTCGTGCTCCTCATTCGCCCTGGCGAGTTCCTCCTTGGCCCGCATCACCTCCTTGAGCATGTTTTCCTGGCCGACACTCAGCCCCGCGCCCTGCTCCACGAGGCGGCTGAGGTTATTGATCTCCTCCTTGAGCTGCTGGATGGTCTCCTTGGCCCGGAGCTCCTTCTCGTGGGAGGCGTCGACCATCTTCCACGCCTTCTCCATCTCCTTCTTGAGCGAGGCGATGCTCGCCTGGTCCTCCTGCGAGAGCTTGAGGGCCGTCTGGACCTTGGCGGCGTTGTTGATGATCTCGGCATTGAGCTCGCGGCATTTCTTGATGAGTTTCTTCTCCTGGGCATTCGACTTTTTCAGCGCCCGGTGGAGCTTCTCGTACTCGAGGCGGAAGCGCTCGAGGCTCTTGTCCCCCGCGAGCTCGGTGAGGACCTCCTGGAAGTCATTCTCGAGGGCCTCGAGGCTCGTGGCCTCGAGCGCGACCTCATCCAGGAGCGTCTTGCCCCCCTCGGCGAGCTCGCCCCCGGGGGACGACGACGTCGCATGCGACCCCGAGGCGGTGGTGGTGCTCATCGTGCTTGGGAACAGACTGCCGCCGCCGCCGCCGCGTCAAGTGCACTGCCCGAGATGCGGTTCGTTCCTGCAAGGGATGCGGGTTAGTTTTTATTTAGTGCCTCGGTGCCGACGGCGTATGGAAACAAACGCAGTGACGGGCGTTCTGGTCCGTCGTCGCGGCCGTGGTGCCCCCCGGATATAGGCGGCGACGCGGTACCGCGATGTAACATCCTTGCGCTCATCGCTGGCCACCGCGCTCACTGCGCTCAGCGCTGACACTCGCGCATGGCCCAATTTGCACGTCCAACTCCCGAGTGTGTCGGCGGACTGTGTATTACCTCTTAACTCACTGCTGGACCTCCCAAATCTCGACAAAGACCTCGACAATGTCCCCGAGGGCCATGCGATGGGGGAGCTCAAAGGTCCGCCGCACGGACGCGAGGCCGTCAAAGATGACGTGGCTCGGGACCGGGGCCGGGCGGTTGGGCCTGCGATGGTTTGACGACAATGTCAACGCGCATGAGGGCGTGAGGCCGGTTCATGACTGTAAAAGGGATGCACGCACGACGTACCGCTCCCGGGTCGGGGTCACCCACGCCGTGCGCGTGGCCTGCCAGCGCTGGTGGCCCACGTTGAAGAACGGGCCATTGCGCCCCTGCGGCCACCTGCCTCGGCAGCAAACAGCGCACAAAACGCACAGACAGAGCCATGAGGAGACCATACATGTGTCTCCCAGTTCCGGGGCCCTTCACACGCACCATGGATCCGTGTCGCTCGTGCACGCGGCGATGCGGAAGCGGTGGAGGTGGAGCACGAGCCAGTCGAGGAGCTCGGCGATCGCCTGCGTCGCGGCGTCCTCGTCCGTGATGCCCGAGAACGCAAAGCCCCGGGTCTGGTCGGCAAAGACCCGCGCGCGGAACGCCGGGGGCTGGGTCGTTGATGGCGCATCGAGGGCCTCGACGAGCCGTCGGTGCTGTTCACACACACACACACACAACCAGCGGTCACGACCACGAACACCGCGTTGCCTCGGGACCGCGCTTCGAACCGTCTCGGACCGCGCGTAGGCCGTGCGGCCGCCAGCGAGGACCAGCAGCGCCGGCGCGAGCGGATCATCATCGTCCGCCTTGGGTCTATCGCTCGTTGCCGTCGTCGTCGCCGTCGACCACGGCAACTGTCCCTCGGGGGACATGGCGACGTGGCACTCAAAGCGCCGGGGCCGCCGCTCGAGGGCCATCTTGATGGCCACATCGGCGCCGTGACCAAAGCCAAAGAGCCCCACGCGCTGCGTGTCGTGGTGCTGGCGGAGGTACGCGGCGGCGGCTTCGAGGCGCTCGGCGACGGGGGCAAACCCATCGGCAGCATCCCCGCCCGCCATTGCGGACGGCGTGCAGAGCACGAGGACCTTGTAGCCCTGTTCCGCGAGCTTGTCGGCGAACGAGATGCTCGCGAGGCCATAGCGTTCGATGACCTGGGGATCCTCGGCGAGAAACTGCGCGTCCCCGGTTGCAGTGATGGTGGCGGCGGAGGACGGCGGGCGCTCGCAGAGGAAGACGACGCCCGTGACCACGCGGCCGCAGTGCGACGCCGGGACCACGAGGTACGCGGTCTCGCCGCCTCCGCAGACGCCGGGGACCTCGACGATCGACCCCGCGCCGGTCACATGCCCTCGGGGCTGGGCGGTCATTGCTTATTGGAGAAACTGGGAGCAAGCAGGCCAAGTCACTTGCTGTTTCGCTCGTCGGTCGGTACGGCGTACCAGTGCTGCCATGGCAAGTTGGCACGGTGTACCTCTTACAGTGGCCCCTCGGGAGAGTGCCCGCAATGGCCACGTCACCTCCGTTGCTCCTTCCCAAGTTGGTTTTTGGAGCCGGTTGTGTGCGGGGACCGTTGCTCAATCGGGGGCCACGACGATAAAACTGTGCCACGCAGACGACCTGCATTCTCGAAGGTCCCCCTCCTGCTCTTCTTGGGCCGCTGCTGCTGCAGCTTTGACTGACACTTGGCGCCCACACGCACACACGCCAGACACCGAGCAGGAGGCGACCCGAAGATGACGGAGGCGGACAAGACCGAGACCACCAGCGCGAGCAGCGGGGCCGTCGTGGACAAGTCCTGGGAGAGCGAGGCCGGGGCCAAGCGCATCGCGGACCTCCTCCGGGGCCGCAAGGGTATGCAGGTCCGCCAGGCCATTGAACTCGGCAAGCGCGTCGAGTACTTTCGCGGGGACAAGCTCGCGACGTTTTTGATGGAGAGCCCCGGGGCCAAGAAGCACTTTGCCGACCTTAAGAGCAAGGACGATGTGCTCTCGGTCGGTCACGCGCTCGTGCAGCACGGGTTCATCCACCGCTCGGACCGAGACGGCAAGAACCGCAAACTCCTGACGCCCTCGCGGAACCATGAATTCGCCTTTGATGGGTACTACACATGGATGTACGAGGGCCCCAAGACGATGCGCAACATCCTGACGGCGCTCTTGATCATTGGTTTCCTCGTCATCACGTGCTTTCCGATCTGGCCGCAGTGGGCCAAGGTCGCTCTCTGGTACTGCTCGGTCACGTTCCTGATCTTTATTGCCGTCTTTGTGGTTGTCCGGTTGTTCCTCTTCTTTGTGTTGTGGATGGTCGGCTTCGAGTACTGGCTGCTGCCCAACATCTTCGACGATAACCTTGGCGTTGCCGACTCGTTCAAGCCGCTGTACTCCATGCGCCCGACCGATGCCTCCGAGCGCAAGTATCGATTGATCGGGATCATCGCGTTTGCAGCCTTCTGCGTGTGGATCAAGAACCAGCCAACTGACTTCGACGAGTACATGTCGCTGACGAAGCAGTTCACGGACGACATCTACAGCGGCAAGCTCCTGAGCGATATGTCCCAGAAAGACCAGGAGAACATTGACGCCGTCAAGGTTCCCGATCTTCAAGACCTGCTCAAGGAAGAAGACGAGGAGGATGAGGACGCAGATGCCAAGTTTACCAAGATTTTAGAGGAGGAAGACGATGAAGAGCTTTGAGCACGACCCCCCTCTAAAATCTCGGTAGGCAGGTCATCGTTCAGGCCGATTGGTGGCTAGATAAAAAAATAAATGAACGTGTTTTCACCATGTCGTTTGTATATTAGTCATCGATTCCTCTGTGCAAGAGCTGATTTTTCCAACAGTAGATGCTGCATACTCGTGACCGATTAATCCTACAGAATCCGCAGCAAATTCCGGCATCGAAGACAGTGAATCCATTCGTTGCAGTTGATGGCCGACGGCATTTTCATCGAAGCAGGTATGCAATTCGTTGGTGCATTTCTCACAGACACAATGCCTCACACGGTGGATGCAACGCCGATAATACCGCACCATCAGTACAAGCTCGCATCGCAGATTGAGATTCGAGATGCAACTACTTTGCGAAGTTGCTGACACCTGTAGAACGAGGGATCATTGCGATCACCAAAATGTTGACCCGCGGACAAATGATCGAATGCAACAGTGCCAGAGAAGACAAAATCCTGCAGGATAGCTCGCGCGCATGCGGAAAACAGATTTGTCGTGAAGATGGGCTCGTGTTGCCATCCATCTTGCATCACGATGTTTCCTTCGCCATCGTTGCTGCCAAAGCATCAGTTGTCCTTACTGGTGCTAGCTTCGAGGAGTCATTGTTTTCAATTGCTTGGACCATACGAACCACATATTGGTTGGTACTATACTAATTTGAAGATGGTCCTGCTAGACAAGCTGGTATACAATGTTTATCCGGATGCAAAATGACCACATCATCGGCTGCACACTCGCCGTCGTGAGCAGGTCTGACCATCATGGGGAGCAACTTCTGGCAGTCGACACATTAGTACGTGCGTGCATCCCCCTAACAGAGCCCAGAGGGGGGCGAGGGAATGGGGGATTCGATGAGAGTACAGCTACTGACACCCGATCCCCCCGTCGCAGTTTGTACTGGATGAAAGATGTGACCAAGGCGGAGCTCCGGCGGCGAAACCCCCTCGACCGGCGTCACCTCACCGACGACGAGATCGACGCCATCCACCTCGCCAATATCTCCCGTGCGTGACCGCGAGGGGACGAATCGGGATCCGAGATTGGTTTCGCTGACGTGTGCGCTGCTTGTCGATGCCCAGTGCTCGAGGACATTGGTTCGCGCCTTCGCGTTCGGCAGATCATCATCTACACCGCTGTTATCTTTTATCGCCGCTTTTATCAGACGTACGTGCACGTTAGAGTAGACAGGAGGGCGTGCTTAAGGCGAGGATGGAGGTCTCTAACTGTTGTGACGCTCGGTTTGTGGGTGGCGCGAGTAGCCAGAGCTTTTCCAACTTCGACCCGCATCTCGTCGTTGGAACTGTGTTCTTCCTCGCGTCCAAAGTCGAGGAGAGTCAGCTCTCATTGGCAACGGTTGCCTCCGTCCTCCATCACTATACGACGTGTACGTCGCCTGCTTGTCGAGGCGGAGCGTGATGATGAACCTCGAGTATGTTGAATGATCGCCCTGATGTATTCATTGTTTGTTTGCCTTTGTAGCTGGTGTGGATGAAGATGAGGCCATGTATACATTTCTGGACAAGGACATTCTCGAGTGCGAGTTTTACGTGATCGAGGCACTGCAGTTTGACCTGATCCTCCATCATCCGTTCCCATCCCTGCTCCAGTGCGTTCGTTGATCGTGATGGTGGTGTTGTCTATCCAGGACTGACGGGTCTTTGGTCGTCTGATCAGGTTCTTGGACGAATTCGACTTGCACGATGATTGTCTTCAGTTCTCCTGGTTCGTGGTCTTCCTTACCAGTGACAGTGAAAGGGATATATGGTCGTACTCACGTCTTGTACATGCAGGCAACTCGTTCAGTATTCCTATCGCACAGACATCATCCTGCTCCACCCGCCGTTCATGGTCGCCTACGCCGCCATCTACATTGCCTGCATGGAAGCAGGCTACAACGCCGCGCAGATCTTCTCGGCCGTGAACATCAAGATGGAGCTGCTGATGAGGATTGTTCGCGAATTCAAAGAGGCATTTGAAGATGAGAAGCGCCTGTATGTGGTCCAGGCGTCAGCTCTCGAGAGACTTGAGGAGATCACACCCGATCCGTTGTCGGCCGACGGGGAATCGTCGGGGGATAAAGGTTCTCGGGATACGGCATAATTGCAGGCGGTTGTAACGAGGTCTGTGCAATGCAGTGCGAAATTCTGCGCGATGTGTTTGGTCCGCGTGAGCCCAACGTCCAGGACCCTCATTTGACCGTGAGCGGATCAGTTTCTTGTGCCAATCAAGGGGCGCCCCCCTTTGAAGAGCCACGACAAA
Organism: Lagenidium sp. CBS 127285; assembly: GCA_023338185.1. NCBI lineage: Eukaryota > Oomycota > Peronosporomycetes > Pythiales > Pythiaceae > Lagenidium > Lagenidium sp. CBS 127285. The sequence continues at coordinate 8,386 of JAADYI010000829.1, forward strand.
CCCACATGGATTCAGCGACCGTTAACACGCCCAGAGAGCAGAATATTCTTTGAGAGCCCACTTGCCGAGTCTGCGACAGCGCGATGACTCGCGCTTGATGCGAATCGCATGATGTCATGCGCTGGAAAGACAGGTCTCAATTGATCCGTGGGACAACACGGCCCACAACTTGCATGTAACGTAGGTGCGTATGGCCGAGTCCGAGCTGTGATACGTTGTAGTAGGTGGCAACAAGCTCCTCATGACGTAGCCCGACCTCTGCAGGATGAATGGCCGAGTCAATTCGAGTCTCTCATGTTGTGAGCCGGGTGGTGTGAGGCCGTGCACACGGCACCCTACACGTTCACGCAGGCAGCAGCGAGGACCTTCCCATTCTCGTCGCAACATGCATCGCTCCACCATCCATCCACCACACCCAGCCAGCCGCCGCCACCACCACTCGACGACCGAGCATTAGTGCTCGGCTGTGACATCTCGCATCTCGACAGGTCATATAAGATGCGTCCGTCATCCGCTATCTAATGAAAATGGCGAGTCTGTGAACGCCCTCTCCGCCGGAGAGGGCGTTCACAGCCGGAGACTCCGGCGGTTGGCTTTGTGGGGCTCTCACCGTGTCGCTCATTGCTTCGGGATCGGCATCCCCAGGTGCTTGAACGTGTCTGACACGCCCAGATCCTGCACTGCTGTGTGAATCACATACACACACACACACACACACACAGCAATGCGATGCATTGTCGGACGATTGCTGGGCCATGGCTCGCACCATGACGATGCGGCCCCCCTTTGCCAAGATCCGCCTGTGAGTCACAGCCCAAGCGTGGGACCGTCCCATAGTGACTCGCCAATCTGGAAAGTAGGCTGGGGAGTCGCAGCTGCAACTGGATTCCCCAACCGACTTGGGATGAGAAAGTGGATTCCCCCAGTTTGGGTTGTTAATCATTTCCATCCAACGTCGAACCCAAAGGGGACGAGGAGGAGGCGTCACACATGCAGCACTCACTGCCCAAGCCATTCGGTACGATAAGTCAACCTACAGTACACAATAGTTCACCAAATCCGGTCTTTCGTGTCCTCTTGGCCCATGGAGCCAGCTCCAAGGTCCCTTGTGCATTCTTCTGAACCAAGGCGCCACTTACCGACTCCCGCGCCTCTTGATTCCATGAGTCTTGTCAAGCCCACCTGACACCAACAATCTGTTGACATCTGCCCAGCCGAACGATCGATTCCCATGGACCCTATGGGAGGTTTGTTTGTGTGTGCGTGAGTGTGTTTGCATTGTGGCAACTTCCCATGTTGAAGCTCGCGTTGACTTCGTCGTCCAGACCGGATCCCTCAGGGATCAGGGATCATCCCTGACACTCACCACGAACCCAATCCCAGCCAGCACTTCACTGCACACTAACGAAAGGGTGTTCTGCTCTGAAGCACAACTACTCAGAAAAAAAGGTGTTCTGAGTCGCTCTCTAAGAAAGTAGATTATCGGCAACCTGGCGAGGTAATTTCGACCAGTCCACTGGGTTTGGATATTCGGGTGTCAACCACAATTTACCCCATCAGTTGCTGGGGGTCGCCGGGGGGCATCTGGTTGTGATGGGTTGGGATCATGTTCCGCGGGGTGTTGAAGATCAAGGCGATGGCTGTGTGGCCCACACCGGTAGAGGCGAAACGGCTCACTGCGTTTCCTTACACACCCATTGTTCGCTTTTGTATGCAACAACCCTTGGCCTCACTTTGATGGGCGGGATGTCATATTCCCCTACCCCCTCTCTGCCCCCCCTTTTTCTTGTTGTCGGAGGCACCTGCCGGCTGTGTGCGCTCCTGGCAGACAGACGTCTCCCCCCCCCATGTTTCAAACATTGTTTGTGCGTGTGGCTGGTCGGTCCTGTCCTTGATGATGAGAGGGGCTGGCCGAGTCGGCGCCGTCAGCCCATCGCCAGCACAGCAGCGAGAACAACACCAACACCAGCGTCGGCGGTGGATGCCAGCAACCGCGTTCCACCGATTGCAGTTCCGCCGACCTGCACACTGAGTCATTCGACGACAGCTGCCGGCGACACACGGCAAACTCCAAACGGCCTTTGAGGGGGGGGGCAACCACAGCATAGCACAGCACGGCACCAAAGCCCGCACTTGCCCATTTCTCGACGGGAACGCCCACGACGACGTTGCGTTGCCGCTTCGAGACATACCGTCGTCGTCTCAGACTGACCCACCGACACCCACAACGATCGCGATGGTCCAGCAGCACGTGCTGCTCACGACGGTGCCACCGAGCGTCCTCCACACGAGCATCGCCCACGTCGCCAAGCCCACGGCCACCGATGCCCACGTGCACACGCAGTACGTCATCCGCGTCTCGGACGAGCGGGCCCCGGGACTCCACTGGACGGTCTACCGCCGGTACTCGGAGTTCCGGGTCTTCCGCCAGCGCCTCGAGGAGGCCATCAAGCGCGGGGACATGTGCACGCACTGCGACATCATGGCCAAGCGCACGGCGTTCATGCAGTTCCCCCACCGCCGGCTCTTCTGGAACACCAAGGAGAGCGTCCTCGAGGGCCGCCGCGTGGGCCTCAATGCCTTCCTCGACGCCGTCACCCGCCACGCCCGCACGTGCCGCGAGGGGGGCGTCGCCTGCCAGACCCGCCCGCTCATGGACCAGTTTCTCGACGTCAATGACATGCGCTACACCTACCTCAACGTCAACATGGGCGACCAGGACGAGGACTTTCGTGGGAAGCTCTCGTTGCACTCGAACCGCAGCAGCTCCGGCAGCCGCAGCAGTACGTGGGGCCCCATGGTGACCCCGACCCACGCAAGCACCGTCAAACTCGACACCGATCCCCACGACACCGACAACAACCAAGCTCAGCATAGCCGCGACAGCGGGGCCGCCCACAGGACGACGACCCGCCCCAGCAGCGAGGACGACGGCCGGGTCCTCTCAATGCGCCAGAACTCGCTGCCCAATCTCCTGGATTACACCCGCCCGGAACGGGGCTCGCGGCTCTCCCGGAACTCGTTCCACGAGGACCGGGACCTCCCGCTCCCGCCGTCGACTTCATCAACATCGTCGTCGTCCTCCACCACCGGCCGTCTCTCGGACTGGGAGAGCGCCAAGTACCAGACGACGTTTGCCGGCCGGCACTCGGATCCGGGGGTCACCCGGAACGACCTCTTGGCCTTCGCCGGCTGCACTGCTGCCGGCCGCCGGTCCGAGAACCGCCACCGACCGCGCAAGGTCCACCTCTCATCGGCGGCTAAGCGCGTCAAGAAGCTCGAGGAGCAGGAGGCCCGCTTCTCCTCCCGGCCCCCGCAGAAGAAGAAGAAGGTGACGGTCCTCGAAACGATCGAAGAATAATCGGCTTCTCTTTGGTGGCCACACCACACACACCCCACGGCGCCAAGCAACCGCAAGTTTTTGTATGACTAGGACGACGGCGACCGACCACCGACATCGCCGTCGGGCCAAGATATTTAATCAATGCCAGGGGGGCCACTTCGAGTACCCCCCACGCTTCATCCCCTTCCCTTCCCCAGCACCAAAGCCAAAAACGCATTTCGCCGGTCGTCAAGCTCACTCCTTTCCTGGCCTTCCGACAATCTATCTATCTGCGTGCTGACAGCAGCAGTTCTGTATGAGTAGTCAAATGTCGAGACCAAGGGGTAGTCTTGACGCTGTGTGTTGGGGGCGGGTCGGAGGGGCAAGAAGACGAAGAAGAAGAAGAAAAAAGCCGAGCCCCGACCGCCCAATTCAATTGCCATAAGCGCGAAAATGCAAACGTTCATGTAGATTATCTCAAAAAGAATGACTGACTCGTTCTCTCCTTCCACCCAACACACACCAC
>JAADYI010000830.1:0-12232 GCA_023338185.1 Lagenidium sp. CBS 127285
ATCTGACCTCGGTCGAGCTCAATAAGATGTACGTCATCTACCCGACCGGCACCATCACAGTCGACGACGCCAAGAACTGAGTTGCACCAAACGCCTGCGTATCGCACTCTCTCACTGCAGGGGTGCGCGGCACCTTCCGTAATACACGTCGACATTTGCACTTGCATTGATAGGGGGCCTTTGCAATCGTTTCTTGCTCCGTGGGGAGTGGGGCCGATGCCAAGGGTAACCCGAGTGTACCCATGTAGGATGGGCGACGTGAACGTTGAAGTGAGCTGCCCGTTTCGAGGCAACTGATTGGCTGCTTGTCCCGCAATTCACCAATCGACAAGGGCCAAGGAACATGGGGCGCGTTCCTCCAGTTCACCTGACGCCGGGTCTCGTGCGATTCCCCACCTGACAAACCCACTTTCTGCTGTCCGCTCCCAGTGAGGCAGGCACGCATAACTCACTCATGACCAGGATGGATCGAGGTGTGTTCAAAGACCCCCCCCCAGGGAAAGAGATCACCGAGGTCATCCCGCCTCGCCGGGTCCCGAGGCGTTTGGGCGTTTGGCCCAACATCACGATCCTTGGGGCCATTCACTCGACCCCCGCACGTTGGTTCCCGTTTGACTGGGCCGTGAAGCGGTTGGCAGATCCCATTCCTCAATTCGCGGTCGGCCGCCCAAGCCCCTCGCACCCCACGCAGCCCCCTCGATGACCGCCTCCAGCGCCGTCGCCGTCGACAGCGGGACCCTCGGGTTCCCCCGCATGGGCCCCAACCGCGAGCTCAAGTTTGCCCTCGAGAAGTTTTGGCGCCACAAGCTCACCGAGTCCGAGCTCCTGGCCGTCGCCGCGACGGTGGAGGAGGCCAACTGGCGCGTCCAGCTCGAGCACCACGTTGACCGCGTCGCCGTGGGACTCTTCTCGTTGTACGATCACGTCCTTGACTGGACCTCGTACCTCGGCCTCGCCCCCGCGCGCTTCCAGAAGCTCCCCACGGGCCTCGGCCAGTACTTCGCCATGGCCCGCGGGGTCGATGGCATCCCGGCCCTCGACATGACCAAGTGGTTCGACACCAACTACCACTACGAGGTCCCCGAGCTCAGCGCGGCCACGCGCCCGACGGCCAACTTTGCCCGGTACCTCGCCGGTGTCGACCGGGCCCTCGAGGTCGTGGGCCCCAACAAGACCGTCCCCGTGCTCTTGGGCCCGCTCACGTACCTCGCGTTGAGCAAGTTTGTCGACGAGACGACGACATTTGCCTCGATGCTCGAGGCCATCCTCCCGCTCTATGAGGAGCTGGTCGCGGCCCTTGCGGTCCGGGGCATCCGGGAAATCCAAGTTCATGAGCCCTCGCTCGTGACCACCAAGGCCGCGTCGTTGCTCCCGTATCTCTCCAAGGTCTACGGCTCGGCGTCGTCACCGACGGCCCCGCTTGCCCACGCGGACGTGAGCATCAACCTCGTCACGTACTTTGACGCCATCCACCCAGAGGCCTACGAGTGGTTCAGCCGCGAGTCGACGGTCGCCGCGCTCTCGCTTGACTTTACGCGTGGGGACAACCTCGAGGTGCTCCGCAAGTTTGGCTTCCCCGCGGGCAAGCGCCTCGGCGCAGGTCTCATTGACGGCCGGAGCATCTGGCGCTTCAACCCCGAGCGGACCCTCGCCCAGCTCGAGGAGATCAAGACCATCGTCACCGCCGCCCAGGACACCGCCCTGACGATCCAGACCAGTTCCTCGCTCCAGCACGTGCCGTACACGACTGAGTGCGAGCGGAAGCAGTTTGACGCCAACGACGAGACCCAGGGCCTCGCGGATGTGCTGGCCTTTGCTTACGAGAAGCTCTCCGAGCTCGAGATCCTCAAGATCGTCGCCCGTGACGGACAGGACGCCGCCCGATCGGCTCTCGACAACGCGACCAAGGCCTGGGCGAACTTCTATGACAAGCACCCGGCTAAGGCCAACGTCCAGGCCCGCATCTCGGCGATCCAGCCCGCCGATCTCAGCCGACCGTCGCCCTTTGCTGAGCGCCGCCCCAAGCAGCTTCCAGGTCTCCCCGTGCTCCCGACGACGACGATCGGCTCGTTCCCACAGACGGCGCAGATCCGCGCCCTCCGCCGCAAGCTCAAGGCTGGCGACATCTCGCTCGCCCACTACGAGTCCCAGATCGACCAGCAGATCGCCTTCAACATTGGCATCCAGGAGGCCCTTGGCCTCGACATCCTCGTCCACGGCGAGCCCGAGCGCACGGACATGGTCGAGTACTTTGCCGAGAAGCTCCGGGGCTTTGCCTTCACGCAGAACGGCTGGGTGCAGTCGTACGGCTCGCGCTGCGTCCGCCCGCCGGTCATCTACGCCGACCTCGAGCGCCCCGAGGCCATGACCGTCCGCGAATTTATCGTCGCGCAGTCGTTCACGAGCAAGCCCGTTAAGGGCATGCTCACGGGGCCTGTGACGATCCTCAACTGGTCGTTCCCCCGCAAGGACATCAGCCGCCGGGAGCAGGCCTTCCAGCTCGCGCTGTGCCTCCGTGACGAGGTCCGGGACCTCGAGGCCGCCAAGTGCCAGGTCATCCAAGTCGATGAGCCCGCACTCCGAGAGGGCATGCCCCTCAAGGCCGAGCACAAGGACGAGTATCTGGCCTGGGGCGTCGATGCCTTCCGCCTCGCGACGGCCGTGGCCGCCGATGCGACCTCGATCCACACGCACATGTGCTACTGCGAGTTCCATGACTGCATGAACGCCATTGATGCCATCGACGCCGACGTCAACTCGATCGAGAACGCCCGCTCGGACGACGAGACGATCCGCGAGTTCCAGGCCATCGGTTACCAGCGGGACCTCGGCCCGGGCACGTACGACATCCACTCGCCGGTCGTGCCCCCGACGGAGCAGATCGTCGCCAAGCTCGAGAGCTTCCTCAAGCTCCTGCCCGCCGCGCGGGTCGTCGTCAACCCCGACTGCGGCCTCAAGACCCGCAAGTGGCCCGAGACCATTGCCGCCCTCCGCAACATGGTCGACGCCACTCACCGCGTCCGCGCCACGCTCCCGCCGCAGTAAAATCGAAAATGCCTGACTCCGCACCCCCGCGTTGTCAGGGCGGCGGCCGCGTGCGACGCGCATCGCAAACTGCCATCGGAGGCGAGTCACGAAGGAGGGGGGAGGCGGGCTCTTTTGACAATCAGGAAGTCGATCCGGGGCCGCGCAGCTACACAGCAGTGGACAGAGTGGGCGGACGAGAGAGTGAGGGCACAGTCTTTGAAGCCAACCCCCAGTCCTTTGGTGACTGGGGCTTCGTGAGATCCGACTTGTGTCCTGCCCGAATCTCTCTCGTTGCCCCTCCACGTCTCGATGCTGTGTGCTGTGACGATAGAACTCACTGACCGACTGGGAAGAAGAAGAGCAAGCCCCCTCACTACTGTGCTCGTCCCTGACAAGTAGAAACCGAAAACGTAGGGCCTGCCGAATGCGAGTTCGCCAGCCCCCACGCTCTTGTATGTTTGAACAATGTGAATGCACATGACGGAATGAACACCAAACACTGATGTTGTTGCATCCATGATCCAGTTGATCGTTGGTGTCGGCAACGGTGCTCGGGTCTCTCGTTGCCCCCAATCTCAACTTGTAAACTAGACCTTGTGCTCCTGTTGACACTAGACTCAACGCGATGATCATGGTGGTGGCCATGGGTCTCTTTTACAACATGATCGTCCTCGGTTGCTCGTGAAGAGTGGCGACCTAAGCTCTAGTTATCTGGTGGCATCAACGGAGACCTCCTCCTGCTGCTGCTGCAGTTGTTGTTGTCGCTGCGATTCATGCCGTCTCGCACAACTTGCTCTTCTTCGCCCCTCGTGGTCGCCATCGATCGGCGTGTCATCGTCGGGTCATCGCCGACTGCGCCCATCGCGAAAGCCCTCAAAGAACGCGAGCATGGCCGCGTCGATCTGCGGGGTGATCCGCTCCCGGGCCTGGGCAAAGTGCGCCCGGGCGACGACGCGCGCGTGGCGGTCGGCGGCGATCGCGTGCATGGCCGCCTCCCGGCAGACGCTCGCGAGCTCGGCCCCCGAGTAGCCGTCGGTCCACTCGGCCAACTCGTCCAGGTCCACGTCCGGGGCGAGGGGCATCCGCCGGCAGTGGATCCCGAGGATCTCCCGCCGGGCGGGGGCATCGGGGGGCCCGACGTAGAGCACGCGGTCGATGCGCCCGGGCCGCATGAGCGCGCTGTCGAGGAGGTCCGGGCGGTTGGTCGCGGCGACGACGAGCACCTGCTTGAGGGGCTCGATGCCATCGAGCTCGGTCAGGAGCTGGCTCAGGACCCGGTCCGCGACCTGGGAGCTCCCCCCGCCCCCGCGCTGGGTCGCGAGGGCGTCGATCTCATCAAAGAAGACGACCGTCGGGGCCGCGGCCCGGGCCTTGCGGAAGATGGTCTGCACGGCCTTTTCCGATTCGCCGACCCACTTGCTGAAGAGCTCGGGGCCCTTGATGGCCATAAAGTTCATGGCGCTCTCGGTCGCGAGGGCCTTGGCCGTGAGGGTCTTGCTGCAGCCCGGGGGGCCGTAGAGCAGGACGCCCTTGGGCGGGCGGATGCCCATGCGCACGAAGGCCTCGGGGTGCCGAAGGGGCCACTCGACGGCCTCCCGGAGCTGCTGCTTGAGCGCCGCCTGGCCGCCAATGTCGGCCCAGTACACGCGTGGGACGTCGATGGCGATCTCCCGGAGGGCGCTCGGGCGGATCCCCCGGGCGGCCACGGCCAGATCCCCACGCGTGAGGCAAAACGACGAGGGCGAGGCTTGGGACGAGGCCCGGCGGAGGGCCACGAGCGCGGCCTCCTTGCAGAGCGCGCTGAGGTCCGCGCCGACGTAGCCGTGGGCCGAGGCCGCGAGGTCCCGGAGCTCGTCGTCGGTCACAGCGTGGGGGAGCGGGGCGAGCGTGACCCGGAGGATGGCCTCCCGGGCCACGGCGTTGGGGATGGGGATCTCGACCTCGCGGTCAAAGCGCCCCGGGCGGCGGATCGCGGGGTCGAGGGCGTTCGGGCGGTTGGTCGCGGCGAGGACGACGACCTGGGCCTGGCGCTCGAGACCGTCCATGAGCGTGAGGAGCGTGGCGACCATGCGCTTGTCCATCTCGCCGACGCGGCCATCGCGCTTGGGGCAGATGGCGTCGATCTCGTCAATGAAGATGAGCGACGGCCCCGCGCGAGCCGCGGCGGTGAAGATCCGCCGGAGGTTGGCCTCGCTCTCGCCGATAAACTTGCTCACGACCTCGGGGCCGTTGATGAAGAAGACCCGCGCGCCGAGGTCCCGGGCCAGGGCCCGGGCGAGCATGGTCTTGCCCGTCCCCGGGGGCCCAAAGAGCAGGAGCCCCTTGGGCGGAGGCAGCCCGTACGTCGCAAAGAGCCCCGGATTGACCAGTGGAGGCTCGAGGATCTCCCGGATCGTCGCGATCTCGGCCGCGAGCCCGCCGATCGACGCAAGGCCCGCGGCGCTGAGCTCCTGACGGCGTGTCCTATCGTCATCTTCCTGTGTCTTATTGCGGAGCTCGCTGTTGCTGCTGTCGTCGTCGCTGTGAGTGGGATCTGCGTCCGTTGGCGTCGCGTCGACGGGCGACCAGTGCACGGTCATCGACGTCGCCCTCGAGATCCGGTAGACAATGTTGCGTCTACCCGAGTCATTCGCAGCTGGATCATCGCCGCTGCCCTTGACGGCCACGACGCGCAGCACCGTCGGGGCCCCGTGCACCGAGAGCGAGAGACGCGCATCTGGGTGCACCAGGACGCCCTCCAGCATTGCCTGAACGTACTGCGCGAGCACCGGCCGCGCGGCCTCCGGGGGCCAGTCACCCGCCGATCCCGCCGAGGTTGCAGCCCCGCGCGAGACGAGCCCGAGGATGAGCGACTGGGCCTCTAGGCGGCGGACCGAGCTCGCCGGATCCTGGAGCATGCGCACGACCCCGTGGGGCGTCGTCGTCGTCAGGGCGGCGCGGATGTGATCCTCCCACATGGCGCTGAGGCCGATGCCATGGCGCTTGATCTTGTCGAGGGGCCACGCGACGCCGCTGAGCAGGAGACGGCCCCCGTAGTCATCGCTCGCGTCCATCACGGCCACGTACGCGCCGGCCTCGAGGCCATAGCTGCTCATGTCCGCGGCGTTGAGATAGACCTTGCTGAGGCCAAGCGCCGAGCGTGTGGCCGAGCGGACAAACTCGGTTTTTCCCCGGAGCATGCGCGACTCGGCGCCCGCGGGGGGCTCCTTGGGCTCCTCAGCGGTCGGGGCATCCGTGGGCGGGGCCTCGGCGCGCGCGACGGCCCCGTGGGCCCGCAGGGCCGCCGCCGATCGGGCCTTGGACTTGCCCATGCGCACTGCGACGAGGATTGACGACAATGATGATGAATGGATCACTGCGGTGGATGGGTTCCTAACGTCGAATGTTGGTAACGGCGCGGCGGCAATGCCGCTGATTGGCTGGGCAAAGGGCCATGGCCGTCGTGGATTGGTTGAAAAGAGGTGGGTTGTTGCCCCCAACGACCAGCCATTGCCCTGGGAATGCGGAAATGGAGCCAACGGCGGATGGCGCCCCCGCCGCGAGGAAGCGCCCCCACGCCGCCAAGGCGGCAGCAGAGGACGACGAAGTCGTCGTCCCATCGCTGAGCACGCGCAAGCGTTCGCGGCGGGTGCCGACGGGCTCTGGGAGTGAGTTTGTCGACGTCGAAGTCGGTCTCCGGGAGCTCCACCGCCGACTGGCGACGATCGGCGACGGCCCCGCGGCATCGGGGGCCGGATCGATCAAGCGCAGTAGCAGCAACAGCAGCAGCTCGCGCTCTCGCGAGAAGCCACTGGCGGCGGTGGACCAGGCGCCGCCCAGCAAGCGCAAGGCCCCGACGGAACAAGCGGCGTCGACACGGAGCTTCAAGCCCAAGCTCCCGCCCCGGGCAAAGACAACATCCCCAGGGCGGTTGGCGATAATGTCTCGCGGTGTTGCCACCGACTCGACCACAGCAGCACCAGCAACAACAGCACCATCAGGGCGAGCACAAGGAGCTCGTGGAGCGCGACGAGGAGCAACCCCCGCGCAAAGCAAGCCCCGTCAGGCGCCGACGACTTCGCGCAAGCCGCGAACGACGCCAAAGAAGACTCGACAGGAGACCGACGCGACCCCAACGGGGGCGCTGGCTGTGGCTCGGGCCGAGGCCGCACGGCAGCAACAGGCTCGCGTGCAGGCGCGAGTGTTGACCCTCCAGCCTCTGCCCCCGACCAAGGACGACGGCCGGGACCCCGCGCGCACCGCCATCAGCGTCGCCGTCGAATCCACCTCGTCCGGCCGTGCGGATGCCGCCCAACGGGAGCTCGCGGTGTCGCCCGCAACTGCCGTCGTCTCTGTCAGTAGCCCCCCGGCCCGTGAGCATCCCGAGTGCACCCAGGACGACGCTGCCGAGCCGTCGTCGCAGGGATTCATCGCCGAGGACGTCGACGAGGACCTGGCGTTCCTCCACGCTCTCGAGGAGGTCGAGCGCCAGCTTCAGCCAGCGACGCTGAATGCCCCGTCGTCCCCTCTGGTCTCGAGGACCACGTCCGAGCCTCCTGCGGTTGGGACCTCGACTTCTCCTGCGGCACCGCCGCGATCCGAACAGACGTCGTCACCGCCGATCCGGCAGCAGCCAATGTCTGGCGCCTCCACCGGCGGTCTCGCGGACGAAACCCACGCAACGCCAGCGCCAACGACACCAACGCCGACACCGACGTCACCGTCATCATCGGTCCCCGCAGCGGCCCCACTGCCGCTTGACATCATGGCCGAATTCGAACGCCTCAAGCGCGAGAACGAGGCCCTGCGACGGTCGAACGAGCAGCTGCAGGTGGCCGCTGCTGCCGGGATCCCCGAGGAGCCCCCGTCTGGAGCCCAAAACGAGCCGATGCTGATCAAGACGGAGCCTCAGAGCACCAACAATGCACCGGCCCCGACGGCATCCGTTGAGCTGATCCCGAGCGCCGAAGCGGGGACAAACGCGAACGCGGCTGCAACGTCCACACCCGCAGCGTCGACCGAGAACGAGCGTCACGCGCACGTGGTGAATGATCAGCGAGGCAAAGTCGAACCAACGAGTCGACGAACTGAGGACAATGATCCTCGTGATCCTCCCGCACGTCACGACCTCGACGCGGATGCCACGACCCGGGTCAACGTCAACAGCGTAGACCGCGGACGCAACAGCGACAGCAGCGAGGAAGAGAAGAAGACGCCGGAGGAAGGCGATGGTCGCGTTGATGATGACGTTGGTGGCGACGACGACGAAGGCAACGATGAAGAGGAAGATGACGAGGACGACGAGGAAGATGCTGATGCCGATGCCGAGCGCGATGAGCTGTCCATGTTGGACGTGGGGTACAAAACGCGACGACGGGAGCGCGGCGGCAAGGGCCATGATGGAGGCAACGACGGGGACGCCGACGAGGGCGAGGGCGACGACGACGACGACGATGATGCCGACGACGATCGCGGGGCGTCGTACGCCAAGCTCCAGGCCGCCGCGCAACGGCACCAGTTGTATCAGAAACGCCGCGCAGAGGCCGTCGTGGCCCGGGCCGCCGGGGTGACGGCGAGTCGACAACCAGGACCGAGCAGCAGCTCAAAGCCCGACTCTGGGGTCTCGAGCTCTGTCCCGTTGTCGAGCCTTCGCCACGGATCCGACACGGAGACGGATGACGACGACGACGACGACGACCCGCAGCGTCCAGGCGGCGAGCATCCGACGTCCTCGGAGAGCAGCGACGACGAGCCTTTGGCGGGAGTCAGCGGGTTGGAAGCGGCGCTGCGGGCAGCCACGGGGCAGACGACGACTGCGACGCCGCGTGCCCGTCCTTCTGTGCCCAGGGCGTCGTTGAAACAACCCGCGACACCGAGTCCAAGTGTCGAGTCGTCGACGGTAGACAACGGACAACTGCATCGCGATCGCAGTGGCAGCGACATTGACAGTGGTCCCGGTGCGCCGTCGAGGAAACGCGGCCGCTCCATCGACATCAAGCCCGAGCCCCGGCAGGACCATAACGTCGGGACGCCCAAACCCCTCGGGCGGAAGCGCCGCGCCGCTACCGGCACGCCGACGGCGAGCGCGCGGGACCGCGCGACGATGCTCTGGCCGACGCTCGATGACTTTTACGACTTCATCCTCGACCTCTCCCCGCGGCAGATCCTCCACTCGACGCCCGCGCACTGCCGCGTGCTGAGCGAGTACGAGCGCGCGCGGGCCCGCCTGCCCGAGCAGTACCCGGACCTCACGCACTATTGCGACGTCCAGTCGGAGGCGATTCTCGAGGAGCTCGTGGGCTCGGTCCGCAACGCCGAGGAGATGGCCCTGCACAACAGCCACCGGGTGCGCCTGTGGCTCTCGTCCATCTCGCCGTGCGGGGCCGCGGCGGCCACCAGCAGCAAGCTCGTCCAGAGCGGGGGGGTCCCCCAGGACGTGCTCCTCGAGAGCGGCTTCTCGGGCCAGTCGGCGCCGGACAAGAACGACTACATCCTCACGTTCGAGGAGCGCCGGGCCAAGCACCAGAGGAGCGTGTTGGGGGACTTTGTCGGTGGGGACCTCGTCGTGCTGCGCTCGCCCGAGTGGCGGGGCTACGACGTCTATGCCTTTGGGATCGTCCTGTGCAGCTCGACCGTGGCCGTCGGGGGCAGCGCGTCGTCCTCGAGTGGCGGCAAATCGGCGGCGTCGAACCAGCCCGAGCAGCTCTGTCTCCTCGTGCGAGGGCCCAGTGGCGCCGGGGCCGGCGAGGACCTGGGGCGCTTCGAGGCCGTGATGGAGATGTGCCTCGTGAACCAGCGCGCGGCGGCGTGGCAGTGGTCCCTGGAGCAGGTGCACAACCTCACGACGAGCACCCGCGAGTACCAGGCGATCAAGTCGATCCGCTTCCTCAAGGCCGAGACCAAGGAGATGCTGATCAGCGGGATCATCCCGCAGGTGATCAAGAGCGAGCAGACGCTCGTCGTCGAGCCCCGGAACAAGCTCACCCCGGGCCTGTACGAGCACCTCGAGACCAAGTACAACCCCTCGCAGCTTCAGGCCATTCTCGGGGGCATCAGCGACCAGACGGAGATCAGCATCATCCAGGGGCCGGTACGTTAATACGCTACTGTCGTGGTCGTGTTGTCACGGCTGCGGGCTGATTGTGTTTGCTGATAGCCCGGCACCGGCAAGACCAAGACGATCCTCGGGCTGCTGAGTGCGCTCTTGGACGGGGCCGCGATCTCGTCGTCACGCCAGACGCAGGTCAAGACCAAAATCCGCATCGGCGCGTCGCTGCAGGAGAACTCATCGGGCAAGGACAAGAAGAGCGTCGCCCAGAGCTCGATTCGGATCCTCGTCGCGGCCCCGAGTAATGCCGCCGTGGATGAGCTCATAGTGCGTCTCCTGAGCGAGGGCATCTACGACGCTCGGCAGCGCAAATCCTATCGCCCCCGGCTCGTTCGCGTCGGGCGCCCGGAGAGTCTCCAGCAGCAGCAGCAGCAGCAGCAGCAGCAGCAGCACGCGCACGATCGCAAACACGCCGACATCACCAAGAAGAAAAAATGGCGAAAGTACGCTACCGAGGTCGAGGAGATTCTCCTCGAGAGCCTCGTGAACAAGCTCAAGACCTCGTTCCCGACGGCCAAGCACGCCCGGCAGGCGATCATCCAGAACGCGCAGATTGTGTTTTGCACGCTGAGCGGGGCCGGTTCGCAGGCCATGTGCGAGCTCCAGCAGCAGCAGTTTGACGCGCTGGTGATCGACGAGGCCGCGCAGGCCGTCGAGGCGAGTCTGCTGATCCCATTCAAGTTCCAGCCGGGGCGGGTGATCCTCGTGGGGGACCACCGTCAGCTCCCGGCGACGGTCATCTCCAAGCGCCTCCTGGAACTCGGGTACGACCGGAGCCTGTTCCAGCGGCTCGTGGAGAATGGGTCGCGGGTGTTCTTGCTCGCGCAGCAGTATCGCATGCACCCGGAGATCTCGTGGTTCCCGTCCTCGTACTTTTACCGGGGGAAGCTCGTCGAGGCCCCCGAGATGAAGCAGTTTACGGCCCGCAAGTACCACGAGGACCGGGCGTTCCGGCCCTTTGTCTTTTACGACGTGCTCGGGGGCCGGCAGAGCCAGGTGAGCGGCTCCAAGTCGCTGCGGAACCTGAGCGAGATCGAGTTCATCGTCGGGCTGCTGCACCAGCTCGTGATCAAGACATACCCCGAGCTGGAGTGGCGGCGCAAGATCGGCATCATCGCCCCGTACAAACAGCAGATCTACGAGCTGCGCGCCGAGCTGCAGCGGTGGGAGGCCCGGCACGACCGCCGCCTGGAGATCGAAGTCAACACCGTCGACGGCTTCCAGGGCCGGGAGAAGGAGATCATCATCTACTCGTGCGTCCGGACCAGTCAGCGGGGGCGCCCGGTGGCAGCGAGCGGCGGCCGCGGCGGTCGTCACCACCACAGTCGCCAACAAGGTCAGGGGCAGGGGCAGGCGGTCGAGGCCTTTTGGGCCGACGAGCGGCGGATGAACGTGGCCATCACCCGCGCCAAGTGCAGTCTGTGGATCATCGGCAACTCGTCGCTCCTGCAGCAGAGCCCCGCGTGGCGGGCGCTCCTCCAGCACGCCAAGGACACCCGCCGGTACCATCACGACCTGCCGTCGCCGTAGATACAGCAAAAGGACACGGAAAATGTGAAATTTAGAAATACAGTGTGAACGCGGTTGCAAAACGGCAGATCCCTGTTTTGCAACTCGGTATACTCTTTCCGCATACAGTGTGCCGAATACACGTGATGTATACTGTCATCCGGTACACACCCGACCCCATCCCACACCAAAGCTTTGGCAGAGAGGATGTCGGGTGTTTGGTGATCCGTCTAGACCATTCAAACGGCCCCTTTGGACGCGGTCTCTCCCCCCCCTTTTGTTGGAGTGTGTGTCGAGTGTGGTCGAATAACCCGGAAACTTGGCCCAGAGTGGAAAGAACCGCCCACCCCCACACACAACCAGCAAATACAATGGCCGACGTCGAGAAGAAGGAGGAGGTCCCGCCGAAGGTCGAGGTCGAGGAGGAGGAGGCCGACAAGGACCCGGAAAGCGAGGAGCCGCAGGCCTACTTTGAGCCCGTTGTCAAGCTCGATGAGGTCGAGGTCGTGAGCGGCGAGGAGAACGAGGAGGTGCTCTTCAAGATGTACGTTTGTTTACTGGATCTGTAGATAGGGAATCGCATCCAGAGGACTAACCATCTCATGTACG
>JAADYI010000831.1:0-12230 GCA_023338185.1 Lagenidium sp. CBS 127285
ACTTGACTTGGCACGACCAGCCAGGCGCTCCGGCTGCGCTGGTGGACATCTTTGTGTGAACATGCACATCCAAAATGCTCAATATGGAGGAAACATGGGACGGCGATGCAGCTGCAATTATGAATGAATGACCAAGTGTATTCTTTGGCCACTTCGCTGGGCTCAGCTAATAAAATAGACACAAAAGGACTGAAACCGACGTCGGCTGGGCTCAACGGCCGATGCCCGGTCAGGAGTTTCCTGATCGGGAAGCGTCTCACTTTGGCAAAGAAAGCTCCTTGCCACTCCAACCCAGCCACAGCTGCGTGGGCTGCTCATACGACAGTTCGCACCTTCACGACAGGCAGCGACCATTATCCAACCCGGGCGAATCGCCTTGCTCACTCTCGAATCTTGTCGATTCGACGCACGACACCAAACAGTGGTCCTCCTCCTCGCCCCCCTACTTCCATCAGCACACCGACGACACAATGGCCACTGCAGGGATCGTCCTCCTCGAGGAAGCCGACATCTCTCGCCTGCGGGGCTCCGACCACAACATCAGTGCCAATAATGATTGGACAGAGTCCCATCGGAACATGGACCTGCTCCCTCGGACCGACTACACGGCCACGTCGGTCTCGTCCTCTCAGTCCATTCCCATGGGCACGTCCATGATCACCCCACACGAGAGCTCACCTGCCGTGTTGCTGGGAAGACACAGCCTGAGCGACGATGATGACGACCACCGCGCGACGAGCACCGGCCAAGTGCCCTACAGCTCCAAGTCAACGATTCACATCTCCATCACCCAGATCCTTGTCGGCATCCTTTTTGGGATCGTCCTGGGGATCGTGTTGTACATTGTTAAACCCTCGTCGGAAGTCATTCAGTGGATCCAACTACCAGGTCAGCTCTTCCTCCGGGCCATCAGTTGCCTCACGATCCCCTACATCTTCTGCGCCGTGGCCGTGGCCATCGGGGACATCGTTTTTGTCGGCAAGGTCTCAGTCATCGGCTTCGAGACGGCCAAGATGTTTGTCCTCCAGTGGCTCGCAGCGACCACTGCGGGGGTGACCATTGCCCTCGTCTTCCGACCGTACTTTCGTCGCTCGACAACGGTCAATCCTGAAGCGATGGAGCTGGCTGTCATGGGGCTGACGTGTGCCAATGGCAAGTACCTCGAGTTCCAGAGCAACGGCACCCTGGCATGCATCGCCGACGAGCTCGACGTCACGGTCCCGTCTGCCACGGCCTTCTTCTTCACCGATGTCAAGAAGAGTTACAAGGTTGAAACCTCAACGGGCCTCCGCAAGCTCACCGTCAGTGAGCAGATCATGAGCACGATCACCGAGGCCGTCTCGGAGAACATCTTCAAATCGTTGGGCGAAGGGAATCTCTTGGGTATCATCACCTTTGCGATGGTCCTCGGCACCGTCGCCGGTCGTCAGTTCTTCACGCGCTCGCGCAAGGTCAACTACTAGTACCTGACGCTCCTCCAGACCCGCAATGCTCTCTTTCTCATGATGGAGTGGGTCATCGCGACGACGCCCGTGGCCGTCATCTCGCTCATCGGGAGCTCATTCGCCACGAGCCAGGGGGTGTTCAAGTACGATTCCGTTAATTACATGTACGTCGCGGTCACGTGCCTCGGTGCGGGTCTCCAGCTTCTGGTCGTGTTCCCGGCGCTGGTCTTCGTCCTCACGCGCTGCAACCCGTACAAGCACATGTGGTGGATGGCCCGGGCGTATGCCTTTGCGTTTGCCTGCTCGTCGTCATTGGCGACGGCCCCGGTAACGCTCACGTGCGTGAACCGAGCCAAGGTCTGCTCCCGCTCGCTGTCCAATTTCGTCATCTCCCTCGGGGTCTGCGCCAACAAGTCGGCGCCGGGATTCTACTACCCGATCGGAGTTGTCTACCTAATCGAGTCCGCGGGGTTGGGCGAAACCCTGACGTCGTGGCGCATCGCCTTGCTCTTTGTGCTGACCGTCCTCGGCGGGGCCGGGACTCCGCCGATCCCGGCGAGTGGGCTCGCCACTATGTGGACGATCTTCAGCGTGGTCTCGGGAACCGATGAGGTCGTTCCGACTGGCTTCGACTTCATCTGGGCCGCCGACTTCCTCATCGATCGCGTCTGCACGGTCTGCAACGTCAACGATGACATCATGGCCCTCAAGGTCATCGCCGAGATCACGGATGAGACCGTCGCCGCCGAGTTCCTCGGCGAGCGGTTCTAACTAATAACCAAGAGACGTGAAAATTGTTCCAGGATACTTCCAGGTCATCCAGCCGCATCCTTACGCTTTTGGCATAATTCCACAACTCGCAAGTGCGATGAGAGTATATAACGCCGCCACGCATGAGCAGATTCGAGACATTCTGAACCAACAGCAACAGCATCCTGCTATGCAATTGTGACGACCAAGTTCGACGATCTGGTGCATCTTTTCCGTTTTCTTGACAAACAAGATGAAGTAGTGAAGTGGAGCGTATTTTGTACGCGCAACTTATATACAGATCCCCGTTCAATCTGATACCCCGACTACTCTATGAACTGAGAGACTTAGTAGAGGAGCACTTCATCTTGCAATACAAAGCACTTGCGCTGTAGCCTGTTTATTTCTGAAAACCTTCTACGAATCATGAATCCCACGGTGTCAGATTGAACGTGGATCACTGTACAGAGTTCGGGGCGATGTGATTCGATGACGAAAAAAGTATCATCCGATGGCTCGAAGAGGAATGATCAGCTGAGGCAGATCCGGGGACCTCGGTGACCTGTGCCTCTTGGAGTGGTGCGAGGTCGGAGTGAAGCCATTGCTCAGACGTTTCCCAGAGGCGACTTGCATTTGGTCGGGCGATCTGGAAACTCCGCTCTTTATCCATCGCAAAATTGGCCACAGCATCTGTCATCCTGTTGTAGGCCCGAAAATGATGCCGCTTCTTGACAAACAGCCCAAAGCAACCCCTGGGCGCATTCGTTTGGCAATGGCAATGCCGGCGGCGGCAGTCGCGGGCTCGCGGCTGGGGGAGCCCCGACGTCCCCCAAGCAGGCGCTCCTCCGCCGCGTGCCCAAAGCCCGCGAGGGCCCCACGCGCTCGTGTTTTGTCGAGGCCCTCGGGGCCCACGGAGTCCGTGTCGCTCGCTTGCGGGTCTTCTTCGATCCCGGGGGTCCGACAGTTTCCAATTACACAAGGAAATCTGTAAAGTATACATTATACTGGCAGTGCTCCGAAGGAGGACTAGAAGCTCTCCGCGCTTTATTCCTGTCCCATATTTCTCATCAATTCTTAGCCGGTCGTTAACGGTGTTATTGAATGCAGCCTATTTTGAGAATCATCATAGATTCAAGTTTATCATTTTACAATAGACAAACAACTATTTGATACAATTATTTTATCATGTTTATGGAGGTAGCCTTGACGAATCATTTGTATGGAACAGTACGGTACATGTATTCGTTTGTACGGTCGATTGGGGATCGATTTGGCTCGGAAAGAAGCGGGTATCAAGTTCCAGAGACTGAACATGTTGTGAAAATTGGCAATACGAGCATTCACCACAATGGGTTTGACATTCATTGAGCAGTTTTGAAAGATGCTAGCAGTATGATGGCAATTGTTGGTGCATATTGGGCAAAAAAAGGCGTATTGTATGACGTTGGATATGTCTATCTACGCAGCTTCTCCAGTGGGGTCATTCCGCGATGGTTAGCCTATGGACGCACAACGAGTTCTCTCCTGGTAGTGGGCCCAGGGCTGCCTCCATTCTCCTTCATCGAGAGTACTACCAACGGCAATGCACGACACAAAAGGCTTTCCCGACCTAATGCGGCGGTAGGCGTGAGTGTCATGCAGGCAGCGGCAAACTCGACTCGAGAGGTCTTGCGCGGGGTTTGACGCTTGGTATGAAATCGATTGTGACCTTACTGCTTGCATCAATTTCCCACTTGACTACCTTCCCAGCGGTGGATCGAGGCGCAGAATGGGAAAGAGTCCCGAACGATGTGATGCATACCGCCTCGATGGCCGAGTTCTGGAATGGCGCTGTGATTGATTGGGGTGATCCTTGCAAACTGTTCTGGATGATGGTGATTGAATGGTGATTGGACAGTGTTAATGAGTGATGTGTTCTCTGGGTGGTCCCCAAACAGCCATCCTCTCCGATCAAGCCTTCCACAGGCGGAAGGACTCATCACATGGATCGCTGACAACAGCCATCTTGACTTCAAAATTGTCTGTTCTCCCAATCAGTGAACAGTAATGTGAAACTAAATAATCTGTTTACCTCCATTGAGTTGTCAAAAGTGATTCGTCAAAAGTCATGTTGCCCCCTTATGCATGTGCAGCAGGGCTGGCAGTGCTGCAGCAGCACTGCCAGTCCCCTCAAAATCTCGTGCATGGGCTCCCCGAATGTGATCCTGTGCCGCGATGTTATCGCAGTGCATCGAACCTGCTCACGCTTCAGCAGCGCGAATGGTCTATCAGGATCGTTGGCGTTGCTGGGTGTATTGACTACCAGTACCTCAATGTGTGGCTCTCGATTGGAGTTCTGAGGAAGTTACCACCGGTGAGTGCTCGCAACGAGAGTCAGGAGGACCTAACGGCCGTCCGTTTGGTGGCTGTTGACGACGCGTGGACTGCGGTGACCCACATTGTGAGTGCGGCAACATCGCACACGGCCTCGATAAGTTGTTTGCCTGGGGTTGCGGCAGTACGACTGTTCTGAGGTATCGTGCCATTGTTGGAAGAAGACGAGTCGAGACAACAAGAGCCATCGTCATCCAGTCCTCATTCATCCCATCCAGTTTCCCTTTGGTTCGCTTGCAAGTTGCTTCAGGAGTGTAGTGTGGAGTAGATAACCATCGTGCTTTGACGTAGAGCCGTGATCGTGGCTTGGCCCTCGCTCTCATTGTCGCTAATTAGTCATGGCAAGAAGGCACCCATGCTGACTGGATGTCTGATTACGCGAGAGTCATGACGGCCTTATGCATCCACATGAGCGATGGTGGCCTCCCCGGAGTTGATGAATATGCGACGGCGAGTTTCCGGCTGTATTTCTTCTTCTACCATGACAGCATCGAAGTCCCAGTCGTGCTGCACCGACCAGCAAAATACTTTATGTGATCCTCTAGTAGGAAGTGCTGCAATTCGGGTCGGCGAGTCACAGTCACAGCCTCCACAGCTAGAGCCCGCGTCAATCGTGCGAATGGTGCCTCTGACCGGCAACCTATCCGTTTCCCTCGAATGCATCTTTCTATTTGGTGATATTGAGTTCCCGCGTCATTACTACTTTCAGTACAGTCGGTCGGGCTAATAGTGAGGAAGTGGTAACTCAACAGCACCACAACCGGCATCGAAGGAAGGGACGATAAGAAATAGGCAAGGTTCATCGCCAGCTGAATTCAGTGTTTTTGGATCACCTGCGTGATTAATTGATCCAATATCATGGGCAAACCAACGAGCTGCAGCGAATGGAGACCGTTGTTCTTGTAATTATTCGCTAAGTCCGGTGTCAGTTTGGCGTGAGCGAAATTCCAGGAGATTATTGTTCGCCTGCCTCTTCCGCAGGCTCCATTAAAAATGCTCCTACCATCGTGCTTTTGTTGTGGTACTTCGAAGTATGTCTGTCATCTAGGACAATCTTGGGTCAAATATGTGATCTCTTGAGAGAATGGCATTGACGTCGGACGTACTACCGTCCAAAATGTTAGCAGACTAGGTATTCTTGAGAACAAAGACTCAAAGCCAGGACGTGGCTCGAGCGTTTTCAACAAAACAGATCATGGCACCTGTGGGGAAACCAATTCAGACGCGTGTCGAGGATGTCATTAGGAGTGTACCAAGGCAATCGCTGCTTGAAGTGGATGGGCGTGTGTGATCTTCGATCGCACCGCTCAACCGCTTCGAGAAGCAAGGGCCTTGGCATTCCGAACTTGGAGTTCGAATGCCTTTCGGCCCTTGCCGAGAGCCACCGTCTCTGCGTCTGAGATGCCGGGTTGCTCTGCGAGGCGATCGAGCACGACCAATCCAGCGTGCTCGGTCGTGTCAATCGCCTCGCCGAGCTCCTCGACATCCACAGGCGGATACAGTGCCGCGCCCATGTCGACGATAGCGTCCTGCAGGACCTTGTACGAGCGATCAAGCGTGGCGGTCCACGCGATTAGCTCTGCTTGTGAGTCGGTGATGACGGCGGTCTTGAGCGTCACGACGCCGCGCTTGAGAATGGCAACAGTCATCTCAAGGAGCTTGACGCCCTGCTCAAACAGCGCGCGCTCATCGTCGGAGAGATGCGAGTCGAACCCAAACACATCCTCTTCTTCGACCTCAATCAGACTCTCACCGGTCTCCGCTTGCTCCGAGAGAAACTCTCGAAGCTCGTTGACGGTGTCGTTCAGCACACTGATGCACTGCACACGCCACAAATCAGTTCAAGTTTGTACACCTGTGTATGCTCAGAACGAACCTGTAGCATACTCCGCTTGGAGGCAATGCAATTTGACTTGGGGGTGTTGGTTGCCGACTTGCAACTTTCCCACACGCGACCGGTGAGTTCTGGGATCCGCTCCATGTTGTGATTGTCGATGGCCTGGCCGAGCTCTCGTACACTCTTGATCACACGTCTGTTTGGTTGTGAAACAATTAGATCAGCCATCTACGCGCAATATGCAACCGCGAACGAATCGGAAACTCACAGAGCGCAGAGAAGGATGTCCTCAGCAAGGGAGGGCCCGGCGCCGCAAAAGAGCGCAACCTTGGTCGCTGATAGCAGCTGTGCGCAGGGCTTGTGAATAGCTTCGCAAATGCTCGCTGCCTCTTCGCGAGTTGGGGTCTTGCTGTAGACGAGCGAGAATTTGGTGATCTCGTGTCCGATCGTCCCACAAGCCTGGGGTGAGAGTCATCGACACATCGCACCAACGGCACCCTCATTTAGCTCGCTCCTTTTTCCAGATGATCAACATGGTGGGACTGAGAAACGTACCGCAATGAACACATCACGGGCGAGCGTGAAGTCCTCCTGCACGGCCCAAAACGTGGGCTGGAATTCACCGGCGCCGTTCTTGGCGTGGAGATGCTCCAGCTCGGCCACGAGGGCAGCGATGTCGGCGTTGAACGTGCGGAGAGAGCTCGCCATGAGGAGATCGTGGCAGAAATGTGCCAATGCCCCCGACGATCGCTGCTGCCGATGTCGTCGGTTCTCTTGGTCGTTGGCCAACCAGCCAGCACCTTGTTACAACGACAACGGTGCCTTGACAACCAACTGTGACGTGGGAGTAATACCTTTCCCAGATAACCGATATTCACACGTCGCTCCAAGGTCCCTTTCTGGCGGGAATGTCACTAACGACTCGATCCATTCTCGCGCGCTTTTCGTAAGGTCATCACTCAGCACAAGCGTCTTTGTGCAGTGTGCGGCGCGCTGATGGACGACGACGATGCCGCTGCTGACGAATGGCTCTGGCCGGAGGCGTGTGGGGAGCTCCGGGAGCTCGAGGCCACGTTGCGGTGCCTGATCTGCGGGGACATGTTCCACGGACCAGTCATTCTCCCGTGCAGCCACACGTTCTGCAGCGAGTGCGTGCGGCGGTTCCTCCAGTCCAAGGGCCCGATCAACGGCTGCTGCCCCGAATGCAAGCGACCATGCGCGCCGCGGGATCTCGTGCCCAACCGCGCGTTGGAGAAGATCACACTGCTCTTCCAGCGCCTCAAGCCTTCGTTGCTCCCCGTCCTCGTGACCAACGAGACCGCCCTACGTCAGTCCAAGATCGCGGCCGCAGCAACAGCCCAGCGGATGACATCAAAGCGGCACAAGCCTGGTGTGACGCCGGATAAGATGCCACTGCTGTCCTACAACGTCATGAAAGACAAGGAAATCAAGAAGCTCCTGGAATCGATAGGGATCAAGAGTCAAATCAAAAGCCGAGACGAGATCATACAGATTCACAAAGAGGTTTGGTCTCACCATTGCATCGCTACGTAGTAGGGCTGCTGACTGATATGAGATTACTCTTTGTAGTATGTCCTTCTCGTGAACGCGCAGGCAGACTCGACGAATCCAAAGTCTACTCAACAAATCCGTGACGAGGTGATGAAGAACCATCGCGCCAGACAGCAGCATAGCGGCAGGAGATCTCTCGACAGCAGCGTACCAACTCCCGGTGTCGCTGACCAAATGCGAGCCAACTTTGAGCGTCTTAAGCAAGAAATTGCTGCACGGAAAGCTAAGTTGACGAACGATGCACCAGGATCCGAGAAATCGAAGTCGGATCGATCCTTCAATCACTCAACATCAACCTGTCCTGGCGGCACTTGGCGGCACGTACATGCGCTACGGACGAACCAAGAATTTTTTATTCACACGGTTACACACGAAATCCGCCTCGAGCCCCCTGACGAGTATCTTGAGCAACAAAAGCAGGAACGGATTGCACCCGACGACGCGGCCACGGTTGCAGAAAGTTCACAGCGCACGCAATCAACGGATCCGGCGCAACCTACGCAACAATCATGCGCGCCATCATCGACAGCAGTTGTGGATGTCGACAATGAAGATGAGGATTTTATGATCATCGCCTCGCCCACACCTCGTCCTCACAAAAAGGCCGTAACGCCTCCTTCTCGATCTGCTTCGAACCGGCGTCAAGCGACTCCATCGAAATCCTTAACGCCTACGCCATCACCAGGTCGTCAACGCGGGCGCAAGCCTCCTCGTTCTCAGCCATCACCATCAGCTCGAGGACGACTAAAGAGTATCTCTCAAGATTCAACGTCAATAGCCGAGTCGATGACACCAACCGTGTTCTGCCAAACGACTCCAGTGAACGTTGACGACGAGGCGGCCACGCAGTTTTCTGGCGGCAGTTCGGGTGATGTGGTTATTCTGGACGAGAAGTGGGAATGCCCGCGTTGTACGCTCGTGAATGAACCAGGGCAAGATGATTGTGAGGCGTGTGGGCATTCACATCGCCCCGTGCGAAAGAAGCAGCGTATTCAGTTCCAACGCAAGATCTCCTCCTTGTTATGACAACAGTGCCTTAAACTCATCGTACTCTATCTCCCCGCTTCCATCTGTATCGAGCTCATCGAGCATCCGATCGATGTCGATCGGCAAGCCAAAGTCCTTCTTGATTAGCTGAACCAAGATGCTGCGCTTGACGTGCCCGGTCTTGTCAGCGTTGCCCCCACAGGCAACAAAGGCATCGATGAAGTCCGATTCATCATCGTACTGAGCAGCACGTAGCTTTTGTGCCTCCATTACCTGGAGGAACTCGGTGAATTCGATCTCCCCGCTGTTGTCATTATCCACCTCGGCGATCATCTGAAACAGCTCTTCGTCGGTTGGTTTTTGCCCCATCGCCTCCAGCACTTTGCCGAGCTCGTACTTGTCGATAGTCCCACTTCCATCCTTGTCAAAGTGCACGAATGACTCCCTGCAGGCATCAATCTCCTCTTGCGACAGGATCATCGCCATAGTTCCAAGTGTTCGTTCGAAATGTAGCTGTTTGCGTTTTGCAATGATCTCACTTAGGGCGACTAGTCACCCTTTTGGGTGATAAAAAGACACCAATACAAATCAGGTAGAACACATTACGCCCAAGAAGGCGATTACCAGTGCTGACATTACTACCATGGCAACCATTCGAGATCAGAACTGCTGCTTTTGATCAGTCCACTACAATATTGCGAACTGATTTGCACGCGAAACACGATGATCATGCACGTCATTACGACCTAATCAGAAGGACCTCGCGAACATGGATCGCCTGCACAATTCAAGGTGTCAAGTACCAGAATGTCGACAATCGGGCTCATCATGGACATACCCAAAGTCGTTCGCGTTTGTCCTGCGTTGGAAGGAGCCGTACAAGCTGCGGTATGAGATCCTTCAGCAGCGGAATCGTGCAGATCGAGGTCAAATACGCAAAATAAGCATCCAGTGAAAGCTGGTCTTGACCAAACAGCCGACAGTTGTCCTTGAAGACCTGGAGATTGGCGTGGGGGCAGCGAGTCGACACGAAATTCATGACTTGTGTATACACTTCCTTCGTTTCCGGCCCAACCGCTGGTGGGGGAATTGGTGGAGCTTGCGCCCGTGGTGCGGCTGCGGCCATCGTAGCAGCCTGCGGCATGTAGTGGCTCGCAGGGACCGTGCGGACGTTCACGACCGGCTTGGGGGCAGCTGGAGCAGCTGAACCTGCTGGAGGCGGTGTGCCTCCATATCCATACGCAGGCGGAACCGACGTCGTTGCAGGAGCTTGATTCGCATAGCCATACCCAGATGATGGAACTGCGGGAGATTGCGAGTACGCAGGGGCAGGGGCCGCGTACCCAGGAACAGCGGAGCCCGTAGCCGGTGTTGAGGCAGCATGGCCGGAGGCACCGCTCGCCGCTGACTCGGATTTCCGGCTCGCGAATTCCGCATATAGCTCCTTCTCGGATTTGTACTGCCCATACCGACGAAGACGCGGGTCGTTCTCAACGGGCGCGGCCGTCGTTGGCGGGGGTAGCGATCGCGAGCTCCCGCCGCTGCTGTTGCTGCTATGGAACGAAGGTCGCGCGCTGCCAAAGGATTCGCGGGAGGAGGAGGAAGACGAAGGAGGCATGGCACCTTGCGCATAGCCGTAGCCGGACGACGGATACTGTCGCAACAAAAAGATCAGGGTGGGGGCGTTGGCATCAACACATAGCGGTGACAGTGGTTCACGTACCTCGTTGATCCCCTGCTGGCCCATGGCCCGTTGGATGGCGTCGTAGAGCACGTCACACGAGCCCGCGGGGGCGGTGATGTTGCCATTGAGAATCTCCATTGGCGTGACCTCGCGGCCGTAAAACTTGGCGTTCATGTCCCCGCGGACGAGGATCGTCGAGCCGTGCAGGCCAACACCGGCAAACATACCCTTGGCGTGGCTGTACGTGTAATTGCCGCTGAGCCCACCGCCACCGGCGTTCACGCTGGCCCCCGCGGCGCGACCGACGGGGCCGATCGCGAGGTCGAGTCCCGCGCCGACTGAGACCTGCGTGCCCTTCTTGAACGTCTTGACGGCCGATGCCGAGCCGAGGACGATCATGAAGTCGACAATCTCACCGCCGATCTCGGCGCCAAAGCCCACGCCCGCGGTGCCGATGCCCGAGGGCGGGGACCACGAGCCGTCCTCGAGGCGCGCGATGACGAGCCCCGTGCCGACCTTGCCGGTCCAGATGAGCCCGGCCTTGATGACCGTGAGGAATGCCAGGCCGGCGCAGTTCTTGATCATCTCGGCAGGGATCGCACTGTCGGCGTCGATCGTCGAGTTGAAGAATGCATTGAGGATGTTGGCGGCCTTGCGGACCTCCTTCTCCATGGACGAGTGATAGGGCGCGTTGATCGGCATGGGGACCTCGGGGTTTTCTCGAAGCTCGACCAAGCTGTAGTGCTGTGTCAACGGTGGTGTTCTCAGACAAGCACCATGCAGTGGCATCATCATGGTCTCATCGAAGACATTACCGTCGGTCCTGTGAAGAACGATAACGAAGTGAGCCCTTAAATCTCAACAATGCGGCACCACGAGTTCCGGTGGTCCCCACCGATTTGGTACACAGTACCATGTTTTCGGTACAGTCGTGTGACCTGTGGTGAAACAACAAGTGTGTGGGTTCTCGTGCAAGAGGGAGAGCTTTCAGGGCGGGTGCCCCCTTTTCTGTGCGCACTTGGCACTAGCCCCCAAGCAGCATTTTGTATCGACGCGTGGCCTTGTGCCCAAAGCACAGAGGTTTGTCTCGGCTTGAGACGCTCCAAACGCTGCTACACTCGAGTAGCGTCCGAATCATGCGGTGCGTCGTCATCTGCCCTCCCCCCACTCCAGCTCTTGCACAAAGCATCCAAACATGCACCCCCAAGCACAAGCGTGCGCGGCCCACGAGCGCGTCTGTGTGTTAGTCGAATGGGCTCTCGTCCATAGTAATGTCGTTGCTCTGCATGCGTTTGGAGACGTGGTTGGTAGAACTCGGCAAAAGCCACCAGTCAATGCGCTTGGTCAGATTGGAGCGTTTCTAGGGTGGTGACACCACAACGTCACCACTCCTGGGTGTTGGCCACTTTTTCAAATCACAATGGGTCATTCTGCATCGACAAACACGGTCCCAACCCACCCATTACAACACACAACACCCGTTTTCCATACAATCCAACACATAGACACCACCGCTGTGGATGACCACCACAAACCCGCGGGTCGCTGGGCCCGTCGACCCGTCTCGCCGCCCCACGGATCG
>JAADYI010000832.1:0-12210 GCA_023338185.1 Lagenidium sp. CBS 127285
TATTACTAGGAGGCCTCGCACGATTTGGCATCGCCTCGTCCCAAGAGCCTCCTTTCTATTCTGCAAGAACCGCGCCGCGCTTACTTCTTGTCCTTCTTGGGCGCGCGGTACGAGCCGACGACGACGGCGTGGTCGCGCTCGTACGGCTCGAGCGTGAGCTGCTCGGCGGGCTTGAACTGCTCCTGCTGGAGCTTCTTGACCTCGCGGGCGAACACGGCCTCGGCGGGGGCCGTCGAGTCAATGCAGCTCGCCTTGATCGAGATGACAAAGTGGCCGCCGTTCTTGAGGAAGTAGCTCGCGTTGAGGGCGACGATGCGGGCCTGGTCCGGCTGCGCGACATCGGCAAAGACCGTGTCGACCATGGGCACGAGCATGCGGTACTTGAGCGGGTGGCGGGCGTCCTCGATGATCGGGATCACGTTCGTGCGCGACTTGGCCATGTTGATGAGGTCGCGACCCGAGCGGTGCGAGAACTCGACGGCATAGACGGCACCCGTGGGGCCGACAATGTCCGAGACGTGCGAGACGGTCGTGCCCGAGGCGCCGCCGAGGTAGAGGACCTTGGAGCCCGGGGCGATCCAAATGTTGTCGACGCCGCCGAGGATCGCGGCCGCGATCTTGGAGCGGAACGGGTTCCACACGCGGTACTCGACCTTCTCCGTGCCCTCGCCCGAGGCCGAGGGGACGTCGACCGAGATGCGCTTCTCCCCGTAGACGCTCTTGCCGGGCGTCGAGTTGAGCGTCACGAGCGCGTCCTCCTTGCCGCGGGCGATGAAGATGCCCGCGTGGCGATGGGGCTCGACGATGACCTTGGCGCCGCCCTTCATGCCGGGCTTGGCACCGGCGCCGCCGCGGCCCCCGCCACGACCGCCCCCACGGCCCCCACCGCGACCGCCGCCACGGCCACCGGCGCCACGTCCTCCGCCGCCAAAGCCCCCACCGCGGCCCCCGCCGCCAAAGCCCCCGCGACCGCCACCACGGCCCCCGCCGCGACCGCCCCCGCGGCCACCGCCGCCACGTCCTCCGCGCATCCCACGTCCCGACATTGCTCCGCTCGAGTCTCTTTTTGGCTGGGAACCGACCGATTCGGAGTGAGATTTCGCTTCGTCGGCGAACATCCCAAGGCTCGTGCCGTCGGCACCAACCAACCAAAACGCCCCCACAACCAACTGCACGCCAAATGGGTGTGGTGGTACAGTGTGCCAAGAACCAGCAGTGCTTAATCAAGTAGTGTGGTCCACACGAAATACGGCACACTCAACCCGGCCCTGTATTTGGATCGGAGCTGCTGCTCCATCGGGTGGTGGGCTCCTACTATCATGGCCGCTCGTTCACTTTCGAGATCCTTCCCTTGAACCAACAAGCAGCAAGCATGGCCCGCGAACGCACCTACATCATGGTCAAGCCCGATGGCGTCCAGCGCCACCTCGTCGGCGAGATCATCAAGCGCTTCGAGGCCAAGGGCTTCAAGCTCGCCGCCCTCAAGCTCGTCGCCCCGGGTAAGGCCCACCTCGAGAAGCACTACGCCGACCTCGCCGGCAAGCCCTTCTTCCCCGGTCTCATCGAGTACATGGTGCGTATACATTACAGCCGAGTGATCAAATAAGTGTTGTTGGGGCATCAGCAGCTGAGTATCGTACGCATGTAGACCTCGGGTCCGGTCGTCGCCATGGTCTGGGAGGGCACTGGGGTCGTTGCCATGGGCCGCAAGATGCTCGGCGCCACCAAGCCGTCGGAGTCGGCCCCCGGCACGATCCGCGGTGACTTCTGCGTCGAGGTCGGCCGCAACATCTGCCACGGCTCGGACTCGGTCGAGTCGGCCGAGAAGGAGATCGCCCTTTGGTTCCCCGAGGGCGTCACTGAGTGGCACGCCAACGACGAGGCCTGGGTCTACGAGAACTAGGCTTCCGCGGCCCGTGTACCTCACGCCCATGTAGCCAGCCAGCCAGCCACACGTTGACTGCATCCTGGGACAATACCTAAATGAAATTTGACCGTCTCCTACTTGAATTCGTTCGTCTCCTACTTTTGTGTGATGTCGTTCGAAGGTCGTAGGAGCACGAAACGACATGTACCCTCTGGCAACGAGAAGACCAACATCAATGCCCAAGGATGAAGCTGCGGAGCACGTGCCGCATGAGATCCCGCGCTTGATCGTGGATCGTGCGTCCATTGTCTCCCCATGACTTCCGCAGCGGGCGGGGCGTTGGTGCCCTGTGACAACTGGCCCACGACCGTTCGACTCAGTTCTCGGCCCCA
Source organism: Lagenidium sp. CBS 127285 (assembly GCA_023338185.1). Taxonomy (NCBI): domain Eukaryota; phylum Oomycota; class Peronosporomycetes; order Pythiales; family Pythiaceae; genus Lagenidium; species Lagenidium sp. CBS 127285. Next base: position 2,260 of record JAADYI010000832.1, read on the forward strand.
GATCCCGAGGAGCTGCTGACATTGAGGAGCGCCCTATTCTTGGGTGCGACCGACGCATGAGCACGTTGACGTGTTGACTGCAGCCGACACTGGGAGCGGCCCACCCTTTCGCCATCGCAGCGCCTCCGTCGGTATCTATCTCGGAACGGCCATCACCGTTGCACGATTTACTGGGATAAGACGACGACGGTGGCAGGGCCTGAGTCACGTCTGAGCGCGTAGGTCGTTTCTTTCAATCACAGCGAGCAACCGAGCTACCAACGGCAGTCGCATCGATCGGTCCGCGGCTCCGTGCCACGCCGCCGCGCCCCATACGCACGCAGTTTGCCATCTCTTCCTCCCCCCTCCTCCGCCCGGCGGCAAATGACGTCGTCCGTTGACGATGTCGTCGTCGAGCCCGCGTTCAAGCCCTTCTTCTGGGCCTTTGCGACGCTCGGGGGGGTCTTCTTCTACTATTCCCTCGGCTACGCGCGCAAATATCGGACCATGGCGGCATTTCTCCTCCCGGTGCGGGCCACGTCCTTGTTGGCAATGAACGGGCACTTGTCGTGCTGGGCTCTGACGCTCTCTCGCTCCTCGACGTGCATGATCATTCTGCAGCCCTTCATCTGCGTCTGCGTCATCTTTGACAATGTCATCATGGCCACGACGGGCATCGACCGCGACAAGGCCGCCGTGCGGGCCATGCTGGCCTTCCACGCCTGCGTCGTCCCTATGATCCTCCTCGTATGTTACGAGATCGCCTACCTCGTGCACAAGCAAAAGTCGGTCAACTTTTGCGGCATCTCGTTCGAGAGCGGTCACCGGCGCATGCTCGGGCGGAATGCCCTCTCGACGTGCCTGCGCTTCTCTGTCTGGATGATCGGCACCGCGCTGCTGGTGATGAACCTCCTGGCCTCGTATCGGTGGCGGGACGAGCGCGCCGAGATCCGGAGCGTCTACGACCTCGAGGGGGACTCGACCACACACGCCATCTTTGCCGTCGTCCCGGCCTTTGTCCTTGTCGTGCTCTCGCTGTACATCGGCCTCCAGCTCTGGAACTACGGCACCTTCTACTCGTACATGGTCCACGCCACGTGCTTCAACCCCTGGATCTGGATGCTCGTCGGTTCCATCTCCCTGCTCGCGGGCTACCTCATGCCCACGCCCATCTACGCCCTCACCTCAAACGCCGGCGAGCTCGTGATGCTCGGGACCATCATCCGCATGTTCCGGGAGGTCCACCACGACATGCAGCAGGGCCAGCAGATGCGAAACTTCATCGACCCCATCCCAACCGTCTCCCCGCAGAGCCAGAGCCGGAGTGGGATGATCCTCGACAGCCACGGGGGCAAGTACTCGCCGACGATCAGCGGCCCGCCCCACGGGCAGCCGGCGGCGGGGACGTACCTCGAGGTCTTCACCCCCAAGGACTCGGAGGTGCGGCTGACGTCGGACGTGGACCATCACCTGCATCCCGGCGGTGGGAGCGTCACGAGCTCGTCCTCGTCCAATGCCTTCAACTCGGTCGTCGTGTCCTCGTCCCGGACAAATCCGCTGTTCCAGTAGGAGGCATCGACGATGACTACGACAACAGCACCAGGATAAAGTAAAACGATTCATTCTACCCGCGAGTCCGTGTTGGTACCGAAAGTAAAACCCCTCTTGGCCACAACTCCGTTGACATCCTACGTGCCACCCGAGAGGACCACGTGCGCCTGCTTGGCGTGCTGCTGCTTCTTTTCCAGTGTCTTCATCATCTTGGTGCTGCCTTCACCTGAGAGCATCTTTTGGGCGGCGAGTTCCTCCTTGAGCTGCTTGAGGCGCTTCTCCTGCTTCTTCTTGCCCGGCTTGTGGCCGTGGAACTTGTATGAGAGCATGCGGAATGCCTCTTTCTTGGTCAACAGCCGCCCAAACTCATCTCGGTAGTCGAGTTTCACGCCATCCTTGATTCGAAGATCCTCCTCGATGTTGCGATCCCGGGCGTCATTCGCGCGACCAGCCTGGCGCTCGACGCCAGTGTCTCGGAGCTCGCCCGTTCGGCGCAGCAGTGCCAGTGTGGCCCCCATGCCCGCGCCAACGAGCGGCTGATCGTCTGCCCAGCCCTCAGCGCCTTCTTCCTTCGTCTCGTCGTTCTCATCGCCGTTGTGGCCATTGTCGGCTGTCGACTCGTCGTCGTCAATGTCCATGTCATCACCATCCTCATCGTCACCGGCTTCTGCTGGCTTGAGCGCCGTCATTGTTGACGTCGTCGCCGATACTTTGGTAGCCTGGAATTGGGAGCTCCGCAGTTCCATGGCGCTCTTGAGTCGTGTCTCAAAGTCGGTCGCGTCGTTGAACACGACCGCGTTCTGCGTTGAGGTGTCATCGACAAAGACATTCCCCGAGGGCTTGGGACCCGACGTCGCCATTGTCGCGTCGCCATCGGCGTCCGTGCCGAGGGCTTGGGAAACCAACTGGGCAATCTTGGCTTCTGCGTCGAGAGGTGTCTCCGAGTTCGTTGCATTGGTAGCGCGTTGGGCGATCTGACGCGCCCGTGCGAGGGTCGCACTGAGCTCGGCGGCATCTTCCATGATCATCTCATCAAGACCCGCCGTTCGACGCTTCTTGCGCTTGGGCGAGGTCGGCAAACCCGCCACGGCGTTGGAGGCGATGGCATTGGCCTTCTCCCGCGCCTCCTGGAAGCGCCGTAGGTTGTTTTCTTCTTCGTTATCCTCGTCGGTGGTCACTCGTCGGCGCCGACCACGGTCCCGACGACCGTCTCCCGCTTGTGCGGCCTCGGCTTCAAGCTGCGCGAGGAGGGAGCCAGCAGAGGTCGTTGCGGTGGCGTCCGCCCTGCTGCTGGTGGCCGCGGGATCGTGCTCGTCGCCTTCTGCATGGTGGTCCATCTTCCGCAGCTTCTTCTTCTTGCGGAGTTTCTTACTCTTCTTGGCAAACTGCGCCTCCATCTCGGCCTTGGTGTAGTAGTCATCGATGGCCTTGGTCTTGTCCATCGACAGCGAGACCACCTCGACTCCATCAAGGTCCTCGTTCGCACGCTGGTTCGCCGCTGCCGCTGCTACCGCCGCCGCGTGGCTGCCCCCGGCGCTGTCCAACGTGAACTTGCGCGCCTCCTCGGCCTCCTTCACTTCCTCGTCCTCGTCATACTGCGCGAGGAGCTTCTTCTTCTTCTTGAGGGCCCCGCCCATCGAGATGAACTCGTCGTCGTCGACCCCCGAGTACACGGGCATGGACGCCCGCAGGGCGCGTTTCTGGCGGGCCTCGCGCTGATCCCGCTCCGCGAGCTCGACATTCACGAGCTCGTCGTCCTCATCGTTGATGTCATTCCCATCGGTCGTGAGGACACGCGTGTCCCGGAGCGTGAGCACGACGTCCGTGCCCTCGTCAAAGGCCCCGGCGTCGTGGCCGACGGTCATCCCCGCGAGGGCCGTGGCGTCGTACGCGGCGGCCCCGTCCGCGCCCGTCGTCTCCGCTACCTCGCGCCGGTGGCTGCTGCTGCTACTGGCGGGCGCGGTGGGTTTGGCGCGGCTCTGCTTGACCCAGTCGAGGGCGCTCCCCGCGGCGCTCGCCTTGAGCTGCTCGCCGATTGACTTGCCCGCGAGCTTTTGCGTGAGCTCGCGCTTCCGCCGCGACTGCTCGAGGGCCTTCTGGAGGCTCGCGCGCTCCTGCTCCTCGGCGACCTGCGCGCTCGTCTTCTGGAGGTTGACGACGTTGGTGTCCTTCTGGGGCCCGACCGACAGCGGCTTGAGCCCCAGGGCCGCGCGGAGCTTGTTGGTCTCCTCGATGCTCATCGAGATCTCGCCATTGTCCTCCGTGGTCTTGGGTGCCGCTGGCGTCGTCGTGGACGCGGCGGCGGACGAGACCGGGGCCGGGGGCTCGAGATCCGCGCTCGACCGACGACGACTCCGGCTCCGACTGAGGCTCCGACTGCGGGGCCGACGGCGCTCTCGCTCCCGATCGCGGTCCCGACCGCGGTCCCGTCGGGCGCGCGCCCCCTCCTCGTGATGGCGCGCTTCGTCCCTCCGTCGCCGCCGCGACGGCGAACGCGAGGCACTGCGACTCCGTCGGGCCATGGGGTTGATGCCGTTCGTTGCAGAAGGAGGAAACAACACACCACCCAACCCAACCCACAGAATAATTGGCATCGTGAGAATAATAATTGCAAAGTGAATAGGGGGTTCAAACCTATTCTTTTGTAGGTGTAAATATCCCGGGCATCAGGCCGCCGTGGGGGACAGTGGCGCCACGCGCCCGTGCCGCTGTGGGGCGCCGGCGGAGAGATGGAAGGCCAGCACGTGCCGGAACGCGTCGTCCTCGTCCCCGCCGTTGCCCCGGAGGACGGCGTCGACGTACTCATAGAGCGTGAGTGCGAGCTCGCGGGTCTCGTCGTACGTGCTCACGGCCCGGAGGATGCAGAGGATCGTCTCGTGGTGCGCGATGTCCTCGGGGCGGAGTAGCTCGCGCTGCTCCGGGCGCAGTGCAAACGCCTCGACGAGGGTCTGGGAGCGCGGGCAAGGGTCGCACGGGCAGAGGTAGTCACGCATGTGGACACCTGCAAAGGCTGCGTTCGGAGTCAGTGATCGTATTGATCGACGACCACGACGGCGCGATTCCCCATTACCGTGTGTGACTGAGTAGACCCGCAAGGCAGGATGCCGAAAGCGCATTTGCTTGGGACTGGCGTTTGGTCTGACTGGAGGGAGGGGGGGGGTGAGCCCGATGACGAGGACGCCGACGCGATGAGAGGAGTGGCGGTCCACGCACGAGCCGACTTGAACATACCGAGCTTTTCACCGGTCATCAGCAGGGACGAGCGCCGCTCCGGGTCCTCGTCCGTGTCGTCCGTGTCGTCGCGATCGGCCGTGACCTCGCTCGCGTCGGTCGGGCGACAGCGATACCGTGAGGACGGCGGCGAGCGGAGGTCAGCGGGCCCATGGGCGCTTTCCAGCACGACTATAAGTGCACACACCCGCCAACGAACGAATCAGCGGATCGCGGGCCCCGTGGCCCAAGACACGTGGGCAGTTGATGAGACCCCACGCACCTGCGCTCTGCACGCAGCAGTTGAGGGCCCCCATCGGCGCTGACCGTGCCAGCGACTGCGTGAGCTCCAGTCGACGAGCGGCGGCGGCGGCGGCGGCAGCGGCTTTTCTCCGGTGGCCCGCGTGGCTCTGTGTGTCGCAGTGTCGGAAGTGCCAGCCCGCTGGGCATTTTGTTGGTTGGTACTGTTAGTCTGTGTGCCGTCAGGCCAGGCGGGGCCGCGGTCTAATAAGGCTGTGGTTTGATGTTGGCGAACGACGTGACCATCGGCGTGTTTAGACAAGCAGAAAATTTGGAAACCAACGGCAGGACCCTCGCAAGTCACTCTAAAATGGCTACATCATGGTCACTCACAGGAGGGATCACAGAATTCTACATGGCGGTTCGTAACCATTTTATTGTACCGGAAATGTTGGAAAAGCAGTGGCGCCAACAACCAACGTGCCCGCGACATCATCAATCAACATGGTCGACTCGCAGACGACGGTGTCGACCGAGTTTGACCGCGAGAACATCAATGAGGACGTCGAGCGCATGCGGACGCTCTGGCGGAACGAGATCGTGCGTAACTTGAGCTGGCCCCAGGAACTATTGGGACCGCTGATCTGGTGCTCGCCGCGTAGAACGCCCCCGAGATTCTCCCATATGACGAAGAGATGATAGCCGAGATGCTCGATCAGGTCAGGAACCAGGTGCGACGTCTACCAATTCGTTGGATGCTCCCCCTCTCTCCTTCGTCACTCACTCGAATCCTTGCTCGACCTTCCAGCAAGAGTACGTGGACTCCGTGTGCGAGGACCGCGCAGGGCTGACCGAGGAAAAGGCTTTGATCAACAAGCTCTATCAGGTGTCGTACGACCGCCACCTCCCAATGCGAGCCACGCGTAGCCCGTTAAACCTGATGGCGGTAAATGCGCTTGTGCAGATGGAGATCGATCGACTCAAGTACATGGTCTCTTCGTACCTACGGACACGTCTCCGCAAGGTCTCCACAGAATATCATTGTATGTTTTTTCGTGTTCACAATGATAATAACGTGGTGATGAACAGATTGAGCAGTTTGCTCTGCATATCCTCGGCGACCCTGCGTTGACCCAACGGCTATCCCAGAAAGAGGTTCTCTTTGCCAAGCAGTACGTCGTCATGTTTGAGACGCACGTCCAGGACCTCGCGATGGCGAAGTTTCCTGATGAACACCGTTCCATCCAAAGCGAAGGCATGGGTACGAATTTTGTGCTGTTTCCGGCACTGCAAAACAGTGTGAAACGCGAAGTTGACATCTGTATATTGTTCTAGTAGTAATTGATCCTGATCTCGACAGCTTCGTATTTTGCGAGAGCAAGGAGTCTCTTGGACAGCTCCAGTGCGACGATCGTGGGATTGAGTACATTTCTATGCGCCAAGGTGATCGACATGTTCTTCGTTATCGCGTAGTCAAGGCCCACGTGGAAGATGGTCAAGTGACCTTGCTGTAGCCGTAGTGTAAAGGTTTCATAGGCGAGTTCATTTTAATTTTTGAGGTCCCAAGCCTCATACTGTGGAATAAACGGAGATGTCGACTTGGTTGATTCCACAGTATGACGCATGGGGCCTCCTATCACTATAACGATATGCAGCATGGTGCTGCCATGATCCCCTCCCCATCGCTTCACCAACGAGGGTTGGCGGCGCTCGCTGCAGCCACAAAGACGACCCAAAAGGATGCAGGCTAGTCGTGACAAACAATTTTTGAACGACGTGAGTGCATTCTTTTGCCATCGTCTCAAAAGCATCGCGTGCGGTGCCACGTACAACAAGGAATACTTCTTGGACCACCAACACGCCCACTTGGACGCATTCGTACGGCGTGAAGTGGTACTGAGGTATGGAGAAGCGATCATAGAGATGGGACGCTAGGAGCGCATTGCGTGCAAACTCCATCGTGCACACGAGCAAATACTACACATCGAGGAGAGGGTCAGTAACTCGCGCCAATCGTGGCAATCAATCGTGGCACGAACCATCAGAGTCCAGCTCAGCCGATCCGATCGGTACGCGACGAGCCCAACGATTCCGACGAAGCAGCTAAAGGCGTTGGAGACCCTGCACCAAACACACAAAGTTAATCCCCCTCCGCGCGCACAGCTACAGGGCTTCAAATTGGACCCTCACCAGAGGTAATTCCACGAGGCGACGAGTCCGAGGAGGAGCTGGGCCCAAGCGATGTAGCGGATGCGGTGTGAGCGGCGATCTATCGAGGCCCACCGGCGCTTCTGGTGCTCAAAGCCCCCCGAGTAAAACCGCGGAAGCGGCGTCTGTGACATGGACGAGGAAGAGGACCGCCCGAGAAGGAGTGGTTCATAGACGCTGCCGGCAGTGCTGCTACGAGGAGCCTTGGGGTGGTCACGCAGGTAGTTGCTGCGATCCAACGCGCCCATGGCCCCCACGCTCGCGCGAGCTTTTTTGCTGGTTGACCAGCGCGCTTGTGCCTCCAACACACTCTGCGACTGTTGTGATGCCTCTGCTACTACTGTCGTTGTTGCTGCTGCTGGATCTGGATTCCAGACTTCGTCGACCCTTTTGCCCGTGACCCCAACACACTCACGCTTTTGCTTTCGCGATCTCGCGCGACGTCCGCGGGCCTAACGTTCGTCCGCACCGCGTGTCGGGGTGTTGGTGGAGGACTGTTGGATGCGTTCTGGACACGCTCCGGCCGGCTCGTTCTGCGCCGACGCCTGTGGTGGCTCACAACGGATGGCGGATCGGGCGCCGCAGTGTGTTTTGGACGGTGAGAATAGTGCAGCGAGGTGAGAGAAGAAAAGCGATGATAGACCAGGCAACGAAGGAGTGATTGTGTCTCTGGACAAACACTGCCCGAAAAACAGCCGCCGGAACACGCTTTTGACCGACAGAGAGCGTGGCTCGAGCAGCCGCAGTCCAGTTCGAAATATTTCGGAAGGATCAGATCTGAGCCCTCGTCTATGAGAAAAGTGAAAATTTGCAACAACACTGCAGATTGAGAGACTCGCCACTTCAACTCACCGCAGCCTGGGTCCTTGTGGCGAATGGAAATGCCCCGAGCGCTCTCTCTGCCGTCCTCCCTTCTTCTTTCTGCGGCTCTCGTCGCGAGCGCTATTGTGAGTCGCTCTCTCTCTCTCTCTCTCTCAATGTACCTCCATTCCAATATCAGTCCCGTGATGCATGGTCATGGCCAAACCCACCACCCCACATACGAATGTAGACAGGCGTTACCGTATGCGTATGGTTCCGGGGCCGCGATCTCCCGAGCCGCAAGGCCGAAGACGACATCTCACTCAAGTACCTCCTGGTCGCGGCGCCGCAGTTCTATGCGGGGCTGCTACTCCTCTACTACGCCGCGACGCTGGGCCGCAGCGGGAGCACCCTAGCTCACACGATGATGGCCGAGTCGTGCCTCCACCAGACGCTCATGGCCGCCCTCGTTGCTGCAATTCTTCATTCGGGTTTCCATGCCACGCTCAGCGGCTGCTGCGCGTATCCGAGTCTCTGGTCAGTGGCTTTCGTGCACACACGGCGGTCTCGAGATCTCCTACACACCGTCTCGGTGTTTGCTGGTTCATTGTTTTGCAGCCCAGTCGACGTTGACGACTGCCACCTGCGGGAGATTTTTGCGTGCCCGGAACGCGTCGCCCACCTGCCGTACTTTGACGTCTGGCCGCGATTGGCTCATTTGGCAGGCACCGCCGTGATCACCAGTGCCATGGCGAGTATCGTCCCCCTGCACGTCCACCAACACCTCACGAGCAGATTCCGACGGGCCGAGTTCATCACGTTTGATCGCAGCATGGCCACGCAGCAGCCGATCTCGCCAACAGTGCATCGTTGCTGATAGACCCAATGCGACTGTTGACACGATACGCAGCGACAAAAGATCTTGAAAAATGAAGAGTGGCGCATATGGTCTTTGCCAATGCACGAAATCCCGGCCATCATCGGCTCATCGGAGGAGAGCAGCCCAAGGATCTTGGAGAAACGACGGTTGGAAGAGCACTCGTCCTGGGCGCTTCTGGGATTGTGCGTCACCCGGCGGTTGCATCGATGGCGGTCCCGATGTAGCTGTGGTCGTGGCCGAGACCGGATTCCAACTGGCGCAGCTGTTGAGGGGCTGCATCAAGTGCCGCCAGGGATCCTCGAGAAATGACGGCAGGAAGAATCGCGAGGGATCCTGAGAGCGTTGATGCCCCTGGTGGCCTTGATGGTGAGGGTGGTGCTGCTGCTGATCCCTACCACGGTCACGCACGCCAACGCAGCCATAAGCATTAACAAACCGCAGCAATTTCTTAGCTCCAGGGATTAAACTTACCGTTTGCGCTTGAGCTGTCCATCGTGGAAGCCCCCACCACGGCCACGACCACGGCCACCTCTGCCTCCTCGTCCGCGTCCCCGACCCCCGCTGCGACCGCCTCGATACCCCCTGCGCTCGTGATGGGGTCGACCACCATCACGTTGCGGAAACCCAGTGAGATGGGACGCGCCGGATGGGGCATGCACCTGCGCCCGCACCTGGGCCATCATGGAACGAAGATGCGGCGGCAGACCCGCGCTGGTCGGTGGCGACGCCGCCCCATGGCCGCTGCCGCGAGGTGGAGGAGGTGGTGGTGGCGGTGGGATCATTGTTCGTGCGGTGCTTTTGGCAATAGTCTTTTGGGCTGGAATTGACGCGAACAGTGGCAATGCCCAGCATGGTGTGGTCCACATGCAATTAGGTGTTTGACCAGAATGAGGTTTTAACACAGTGAGGTGCATTACGTCGAAGATTGGCTCACAGTGAAACCCGGGAGGACGCGGCGGCGCATTCGCCATCGCCACCATCAGCAGCAGCCACGCGATCGCAACCAACGAACGACGGCTCGGCGTCACGTGCGCGCTTCTCCCTCCGCACTACGCACACGCACACGCCGCCGCGAGGAACGA
>JAADYI010000833.1:0-12194 GCA_023338185.1 Lagenidium sp. CBS 127285
AGAACGGCATAATAATGATGTGTTGTTGGTCACCGGTTGCATTTTCAATGGAGAAAGACTTGATGAAATTCACAACATTTTTGCCCGCTTCCAACTGATAATTCACGTCAACTTCCCTCTGAAAATCCGCTTCATACCCAGTGTAGACTTTTGCGACCAGAACTCCACCAGATTGCGAATATGCATAGTACATGCAAGACTTTGATTGCCCTTGTTTCGTCAACACTCCATCTAAAAAAAATCCCTCACGAATTCCAATGGCATTTCGCGTAGCAGACTTTATTGCTGATCTCGCAATTGCTAGAATACGTATAGCTTCATCTCTGGTCAAGTTAGATGCTTTGAGCATTTGATATCTTGCAATGTCGTTGTCAAAAAGATAGTTAACATCTCGAATCGAGAAAGCAACACCAAGACGCTGGAGGTTCGACGTACTGGACAACCGAACAGATGTAGTATTCTCAGCAGCAGCACGAGCATTCTGTAGACGTTGATCCGCATTCTGTAGACGTCGATCCGCGTCATTCACGTCTTGTTTGAGTTGGAGCAGTTTAGCGTCCAACAGGTCATATCCCGCATTATCGGCTTTCCACTGCTCGAGCGCTTCATCTGCTTCACTCAAGCGTCTCACTGCTCGATCGTATAGACGCTTGGCGTCTTCATACTGACGCTTCTCGTCGGTAAGAGCGACCTGAGCGACCTCGGTTGCTCCCGCATCTCCTCTATGCTCCTCGTCGGCCATCGTTTCTTCGTTTTGATTTGAAGAACGAAAAATGGATTGGTAAAAAAGCTGGCGATTGCACCGTTTTCATTGGACGATAACTTCCCCTGCTCAATGCAGTCATCACCACTGCACTTGGTGGTTTGTTGGTGGCATTTCACTCTAGACCAAGACACCCTAGACCTCCATGACCGAGAAGCGCGCCAACTTTGAGCTCGCGCGGGGCATCAATGCCTTCAGCGCCAACAGCCAGGCCCGCCGGAATGGTATTTATCACGTGCGTGCACCCCCGTCGGCCCCTGCGGCCCCAACCTCATCGACGGGGCCCTCGACGCGCCGCTGGTACCCCGCCGACTACATCCCCAAGAAGCTCCCGTCGGCCAAGACCGCCCGGAACAGCAAGAAGCCCGCCAAGCTCCGCAAGTCTATCACCCCGGGGACCGTCCTCATTCTCCTCTCGGGGCGCTTCCGGGGCAAGCGCGTGGTGTTCCTCAAGCAGCTCCCATCGGGGACGCTGTTGGTCACAGGCCCATACAAGATCAACGGTGTGCCCCTCCGCCGGGTCAACCAGGCGTTTGTGATCGCTACGTCGACCAAGGTCGACCTGTCGGACGTGCTCCTCCCGGAGCTCGATGATGCGTACTTTGCGAAGCCCAAGCGCGGGCCCAAGCGGACGAGCGAGGAGCGATTCTTTGATCACGCCAGTGAGACTGCGGTACGTGCCAGGAGCATACGATTTTATGGTGGCGATTTGGTTTGGCGGTGTGATTCCTCGTGTGACGGCGCATCGGATGGGCAACTATCCGCGAAGACCATGAGCGCTTGGGATCGCTGCCAAGTTCCCCTTTGAGGTGGTCGTTGACCATCTCTCTGCTGGTTGTTTGTTCGTTTGTTGTTTTGCTCACGTAGCCGCAGCTCCCGGAACAGCGAAAGGTGGACCAGCGTGCCGTCGACGACGCGCTCCTCGCCAAGATCGCCAACGAGCCCTACCTCAAGGCCTATCTGAACAGCAAGTTCTCGCTCACCAAGAACGACCGGGTCCACGAACTCCGATTCTAGATGCACGCCCGCCCACTAGCACTAGATAGGTTTGTCTGTTGTTGCCGTAGACCCTGTGGATGAGGAGACCATGACAAGTGGATGGGCTACACATGCGCTCGTACGTGGTCTCTCTGTGACCCGGGGAGATAAATAAATAGTACTTGCTCGTACTCGTCCAATGAGGACGTGCGACGTCGGCCAATCGTTCAGCTGTGGGCGGCCATCGCGGTTGTCGTCGTCATCTGCTCTTGGCGCTTGCGGAGGAGCGCGAGTCGCTGGCGTAACGCGGCCTTGGCCCATTCGAGCTCCATTCGGATCTCGTCCTCAGTGTGCGTCGCGAGGATGTGTTCGACCGTCAGACTCGAGGGTGCTGACATGCACTCGCCTACAACCGGGGATGGTTGCTGGAGGCGTGGCGTTGACGTCAATAACGTCGCGGCCTCGCCATTCGAGACAACGCCGTCGGCACAATTGCTCCCACTGTCGGTGTCTGGTGCTGTTGATGTCACGCAGATTCGCTGGGCGTGGGAAGGTTGCGCGCTAGGGGCGACTTGATCGTCATCGTGAAGGGATGATTCTTCAGCCTCAACTCGCAGTAGGACGGCATTGGAGTCCGCAGAAACAGATACTGCCTTCGCGTTTGACTCCATGTCTGAGGCAGGAGATGAACCAACGGCTCTGGACTCCTGGTCGTCCATCGAAGCCTCGTCACAGTGTGCGTCGTCTACCGAATCTGCTGACGCGGCTGAGCCTTCGTCGATCAATTCTGATACATCCGATGACGGAGGCGGCACGTTGCACCCCATTGCACCAGCACTCGGTGGATATTGGCGGTGTCCTCGTAAGCCCTCGTTTTCTTGATAGTTGTTTCCGACGTCATGATCCCTGAAAGAATGTGTCATCGCCTGTGCCTGGTCCAGTCCTTCCTCCTCTGTTCCCACGCTTGCATGTGGCGCCAATATATCGGCGGCCGGTGGGTACAGCGAGGACGATCCAAAGACCACGTCGGTGAATCGCGGCAACTGGAGTCTCGGGGGCCCCTCCGGCCATGTCAACGTCTGCGGCGGCTCGAGCCCGAGGACCAGCCGCTCGACCTCGATCTCCCGCTGCATCGCCGCCACGAGCGTCGTGAGCTCCTCGCGGACGTCCCAGATCACGCTTCGCCGGGTCCGCCACCCGCGAAACGCCGCCTGGATCCGCACGGCGGCTCCACGAGGTCCATCTCGTCTGCGAGTGTTCATGCTGATGCTGTCGTGTTGACGAAGATGATGACGATGACGATGATGGCAATATGCTAGGCTAGCAGCCCATGAAATCAGCATCGACGAAGATTCTCTCACTCTGGCCCGAGCTCCCCGCTTTAGTGCCATTGGCGCGTCGCAGGGAGCTCATTAGGTTGCATAGTCACTACCAACACAGGACACGCAAAACACAAGCACCTGCCGCGCCCAAGCACCAACCGACAAGCGCAGCGAAGCGAAGAAGAAGCGACTCGACACGACACCACACGCCCATGGCCGTGACGTTCTCCCAGCCCGCGTGGGTCGGCCCGACGACGCTCTGTCTCGGGGCCGTGGCACTCGTGGCCGCGGCCCACGCGCTCTACTACCACGACGCCCTCCGCGAGAGCCTCCAGTTGAGCCGCAAGCGTCTGCTCTTCTGGAAGTCGATGCGCCGGCGCTTTGAGAACCAGCGCCTCGATCGCCTGAGCATCGTCGGCGAGGGCCGGCACTCCAATTTCATGTGGAAAAAGGCCTCCCGCCGGGCAACGACCGACGGAAACAGCGGCGACGACGGCAGCAGCACCTCGGATGAGCTCGGGAGCGATGACGACCTCCCGACGGGGACCGACGGGCTCATGAGCTCCCAGAAGAAGCTCGTCCTGGTCATGGTCGGGCTCCCGGCCCGGGGCAAGAGCTTTGTCGTGCACAAGGCCACGAGATACATTGAGTGGCTGGGCTTTCCGACCAAGATCTTCAATGTCGGCAATCTCCGCCGTAAACTCGGACGCGCCGGGGAGGACGCGCAGTTCTTCTCGGCCAACAACGCCGATGCCAAGCGCCTCCGCGAGGAGATGGCCATGCAGGTCCTCGATGAGCTCCTCGACTGGCTCGACGGCAGCGGCCACGTCGGGGTCTTTGATGCGACCAACACGACCATCGTCCGCCGGGCGAGCATCCTCGAGCGCGTGCGCTCGCATCCGCACATTCGGGTCATGTTTGTCGAGAGCATCTGCGACAATGAGGAGCTCCTGAATGCCAACTATCGACGGTGGGTTGTCCGAACATGTCCGTGTTGGCCGCAGCTGATCTTGACGTGTGTATCGGCAGAAAACTCGGAAATGAAGACTACACGGGCAAGGACCCCGAGCAGGCACTCGACGACTTCATCCAACGCGTGCGAGAGTACGAAAAGGTTTATCAGACGGTCGAAGACAGCGAAGACAATGGCGACGTATGCTACGTCAAGGTATACAATGCGGGTGAGAAGATCCAGGCGCGGTTTTGTCAGGGGTTCCTGCAGAGCCACATCGTCTCGTTGCTCCAGAACATCCACCTGTTCCCGCGGCGGATCTGGCTTGTGCGACCAGGACCGAGCATCACGAGCTGCCGGGGAATCCTCGGTCTCGACACGGACCTCGCCCCAGAAGGTCACGTTGTCGCCATGGCCATTGCCAATTTTGTTAGCAAGCAGCGATTCGCCCGGCCCTTTGAGATTTGGACTAGTGCAATGAAGCGATCGCGGCAGACAGCAAACTACATTCCGACAAAATACCTCAAGCGCTTTGTCGCGACGACGCTTCTGAATGAGCTCGGTGGTGGGGACTTCGAGGGACTGACGTACACGGAGATCGAACATTGCTACCCCAAGCACTTTCAGGCCCGAGAGCAAGACAAGCTGCGGTATCGATACCCCGGTGTCGGGGGTGAGAGCTATGTCGATGTGATCAGTCGGCTACGTTCGCTGATAATCGAGTTCGAGCGGAAGAAGCGCGACGTCCTTGTGATCTGCAACGAGTCCGTGCTCCGCTGCCTCATGGGGTACTTTGTGGGTATCGAGGCCGAGAAGGTACCGCATCTGGACTCATACGAGAACACGGTGATTGAATTGAGCCCTCATCGCGATGGCTGCGATATGAAGCTCATTCCGCTGGACCTTGCCACGGCCCGGTCCCAGGCTTCGGAAGATTTTGATCCCGATATGAGCGGCTTGCATATGCAGACCCCGGTGGTGCGGTCTATGAGCACCTAGCGGAAATGGGTCTCACACGTATATATAGCGAAGACAAAGGTTTTTTGCACTATCTCGACGTGTTTAGTATTTTTGTGTTGGCCGCTGACGTTGCGAGGAGATCTCGCCCTGAGGCTCTCCCTCGTGCATACGCTGTCTTCATTGAGTCGCCATGCAGGGTCAGGAAGAAAAGATCCGCGTGGCCATTCGAGTTCGGCCATGGGCCAACGACAGCGATACTTTCGGTCATGACGACGCCGTGACACTCACACCAGACGGGAACAGCGTGCAGATCCAGGGCGAGCGTGGCAGACATTCCGCAGCAACCTTTCGCTGTGAGACGTATCTCTCGCCCACTACGTCGCAAGAAGAGGTGTTCGAGGCCATCAATGGGGGCGAACTTGTTCGTGCGGCACTAGATGGCTTTCCTGTGACGGTGTTTGCATATGGACAAACTGGCGCTGGCAAGTCATTCACAATCTTTGGGAAAGAGGATTCCGCAGCGGCACGCTCGAGCTCTATTGCATCTACCGATGGTGTTCTGCCGCGTGCTGCGATGGAGTTGATGCGCGAAGTTGAGAATCGACGAGAGGAGTACGAGTACACGCTTCGTGTCACGTGCGTCGAGATCTACAACGAGCTAGTGCGTGATCTCTTCGACCCAAAGAAGGAATCGTTGCCTGTTCGGCATTCGAAAGAGCATGGGTTTTACCTTGAGCAAGCGACCGTTGTCGAATGTTCAACAGCTAAAGACATTATCCGAGTTGTCAAACTCGCAGCGACGAATCGCATCAAGTCCAGCCATTTGCTGAATGAGCGTTCAAACCGCAGTCATTGCTTGGTCACGATATACATTGATTCATCACCAAGAGATGCGAGTGTTGGAATCAAGAAGTATGGGAAGCTCACAATCGTGGATCTCGCTGGGAGTGAGCGAGCATCAGATACCGGGGCCATGGGCCAACAGCTCAAGGAAACCGGACACATTAATAAGAGCCTGTACTGCTTGAGTCAGGTAATCCAGGCCATGACATCGAATGCAAAGAGTGGTAACAACAAAGCATCAAAGTTCGTACCATATCGAGACTCCAAACTAACGATGGTGCGTGAATCCGTCTTCCAAGTGGCTTGACGTTGTTTAGATTAAACTTTTCTGTTGCAAATCCACAGTTACTGATCGACAGCCTTGGAGGGCGGAGCAAGACACTCATGCTTGCCTGTGTCAACGGAAACCCAAAGTTTGCGACCGAGTCAACGCGAACGCTCGAATTCGCCATGGGAGTCGCAAAGATTAAAAACCGTCCAACTGCAGTATTGAATCCACACGAAAAGCTCATTTGCGACCTCAAGGAGCAAATCCGACTCCTCAAACTTGAGAACATGATGCTTCGGTCTCGAACTCCTGGCTGTACGTGACACGACTACTATACACTTGCTGTGGTGATCGCTTTGGCTGATGAAAACTTTGCAGATTTTATGGAGCATCCCGAGAAAATGGATGGAGATGAGATGTATACACAAGCAGAAGAAGTGGCAACGAGTCCACTAGGGAAAGCCCTCCTCAGCGCGCGCCACAAACCGGATTATCTCGCAGCCATCTCACAGCAACTTCACCGTCGCACATCAAACAACGAAGCAGAATTCGCCGCACACGCTAGTCGAGATGAGTCTATTCGAATAGGACACACGAAGCAACGACTCGCTACACTGTGAGTGCCCGTGAGAGTGCGCCTCCAGTGTTTCCAGTGTCTGGTCGACTGACTTATGTGGGGCTCAATACCAGAAAAACGAAAACAAAGTCCAATCGCGCTGGATCGTTTAGATCTCCGACCAAACAAAGGTGAGCGAGCGAACTTCATCTCGACGACAATGCGATTATTGCTGGCGACATTCTCACCGTTTAATGTCATGCAGCAAGGGCAAAAAACGACCTGTCCCGTTAGGACCAAGCACACCCAATGTCAGCGTTGCGCTCCCTCCAGTAAACCAGTCGATGCCATTGTTTCAGAAGCGCCAGCTTCCAATGAACCAGGTCCCTGATGCGATCGCCCCACCGCCTCGACCAGCGTCCCCACCACCAGACTATGACGATCTCTTCGGGGTGGAGACGGTGTCCCTCACCCCTTCGGCGCCCATGGTCAGGGCCACCTCCGTTCGGCAGCTCGAGCCTTTGCATTCGATGCCCGTTCATGACCCACCGAGACCAGCGCCCTCCATCCCAGCGACACACACCCCACACCCACACCGGGCATTTGAAGCCCCGCTGTCACCTGGTGCCCAGATCCAGCGCCTCCTTCAGGGGATGGTCGATGCCGGCGGGTTCGCACGTCCGAGCCCCGGCAACATCAAGGGCCCCACAACGACGAGCACCCCGAAGGAGCCCCAGCTCCGACCCACGGATTCCCGCCAGCCGCGGTCCACAGCGGCCGCCACGAGCGCCAGCAAACGCCCCGTGGTGGCGCCGGCGTTTGAGGATGCCCGGGCCAGGGAGCTCTTTGAGCAATTGTGTCGATTGTAGCCATCCCAATATGAAGAAACGATTGCACCCTGTTTTGGCATTCCTGGGGATGATGTATCCTCAAACTCAGTACATGTCCATCTCCTTTTTGGGTGGTGCCGCCAAACGCGGTGCCACCACTTACCTCGAATAGAGGGCGGCATACTATTCGACTATCGTTGTGCACTCTTCAATGGCCACAAGCGGCAAGCGGCAAACCGAATCCATCCAGCCAAACCACCCACCGACCCACGACCATGGCGCAGGCGCCTCCGGACCTCGAGCTCTACGATGGCTTCAGCGCCCACCAGCTCTTCCGCGCCGAGGACAGCCACGGCCTCACGTTCGATGACATCATCGCGCTGGTGCGTCCCCTGCTGCGTTCCTGCTCGTCTCGTGTGAGAGACCCAATGCAGACGGCATTTTGCTGACGATGCTGCTCGATCGTCCTCTGGGGCGTCTCCAATTCGATTGACGACAATGCAGCCCGGACACAGTACGTAGCGCATGCATTGAGGTGGCTTCTTGAGGACTACTGGAGACGCTCATGTCGTTGTCTTGTCCCTTGTGAGAATAGTCGACTTTGGCGTCGAGGCCGTGGCCGTGTCGACCAAGCTGACCAAGAACATTACGCTCTCGACGCCTATCGTCAGCTCGCCCATGGACACCGTCACGGAGGCCGAAATGGCCATCTCCATGGCCCTTCAGGGTGGCATCGGCATCCTCCACTGCGTCAATACCATCGAGGCCCAGGCCGAGATGGTCCGCAGGGTCAAGACGTATGAGAACGGTTTCATCCTCGCGCCCCGTGTGCTCAGCCCCAACCACACAATCGACGATCTCGACAAGGTCGGCGTCTCGGGGGTGCCCATCACCGAGAACGGTCAGCCCGACGGCAAGCTCGTTGGCCTCGTGACGAGCCGCGACGTGGATTTCATCGAGGATCGCTCGCAGCGGCTCGCTGACGTCATGGTCCCGCGCGACCAGCTCATCGTCGGCAATTACCCGTGCACGCTCGAGCAGGCCAACAAGACGCTCAAGGAGGCCAAGAAGGGCACGCTCCCGATTGTCAACAGTGAGGGCCACCTCGTGTCGCTCGTCACGCGTACGGACCTGGCCAAGGCGCGCGACTACCCCAACGCCCTCCGTAGCCCTGAGACCCTCCGCTTGCTCGTCGGCGCCGCCGTCGATGTCGAGGACGAGCAGGTCAAAGAGCGGATCGCTGCCTTGGTGGCCGCCGGGGCCGATGTGCTCGTCCTCGATGCCCGCCAGGGCGACTCGATCAAGCAGATTGATCTGGTGCAGGTAAGTTGGTCATCTTCTTCGGAAGGGACCCCCCAAGCATCAACAATGTTAATTGAATTTACGCGTGCAGCACATCAAGAAGGCGCATCCGGCGGTCGATGTCATTGGCGGCAACGTCGTCACAATGAGCCAGCTCCGCCACCTCCTCGATGCCGGCGTTGATGCCGTTCGCGTGGGCATGGGCGTCGCGTCGGTCTCGACATCGCAAATGCTCAAGGCCGTCGGTCGCGCGCAACTCTCAGCGATCTACAACACGGCGCTGATCGCCAAGGACTATGGCGTCCCGGTCATTGCCGACGGTGGCATCAGCACCTCGGGGGCGGTCATCAAGGCCCTATCCGTCGGTGCATCCTGCTGCATGCTCGGCTCGGCGCTCGCGGGGTACGTACGCGATGTTGTATACTCCCTTTCTCACTATCACCCTAGCTGATGAATTCGATTCGTGTCCTATTGTGAAGTACATCCGAGGCCCCGGGTGAGTACTTTTTCCAGGATGGGGTCCGCCTCAAGCACTACTACGGCAGCGGCAGCCATAAGGCCCGATCGGCGGCGGCGCCGGAGCGCAGCGCCGCGGATCTCATTGCATTTGGCGCCGCCGGGGCGGTCGTCGACCAGGGCAGCGTCCACCAGTATATTCCGTACATGCAGCAGAGCATCCGCCATGGCTTCCAGGACCTTGGCGTGCGGTCGATCCCGCAGCTCCACGCCTGGCTCTATGATGGTCGGATCCGCTTCGAGCGCCGCTCGCTCTGCGCGCAGAAGGAGGGCGGTGTGCATGACCTCTTCTCCTTCACCAAGCAGCTCTACGCTTGAGAAGCTGCAATTTCATTGTCGTTTATGGGAAGTACATAAAGCGAAAGACTTTCTGTCCGACATACTGGATACTACTTGTACGCTCCGTTCTTGGGAGAAATGTGGTCCACGGTGCCGTCGTTCAGCATCCCAATCGAGGAAAGCAAATGAATGACAATGGTCGCAAGTGACGCCCATGAGACCAACGCCAAAAGATGGTGGCGAGCGATGTTAGGCATTTTCTGTAAACTCATGTGGAATCGTGTTCTGTGTGACAAAACCGTCCCCGAAATGCCTTCTGTCGGATGACTTTTGGTTTTCATTGTTGTCCATGCTCGCACAGAGCAGAGTTCGTTGCGGACGAGACGTTGGCATTGAAACAATGTAACTGGGGAACAGTCCTTTCCGATTTCGCTTCATTTGCTTGGAAATTCGAAAACAACTGCAGCGTACGTTTTGGCATTTCGGGCAGATCGACGTTGTGTCGTCGGGACAATACAATGCGGTAACGTTACTTCAGAAAGGAAATCCAGTGGAATGGGCTTGTGATTGGATCGTGGTGTTGCTGTCATTCTCCGTTGCCGCCGCGTGCTATGTCGAGTGCCGCTCACACAGAACGACGAAGGTAATAGGCGAGTTCGCCCATGTTGGCACAGATGCGTGTTTGATGATGGATACATTAGGTATCCACTTTCTGCCCAATCATCGTCGGCCCGATTGATAATATCAACCAATCGCCTCGCGCTCGAAATGACAATGTGTAACCCCTGTCGCTTCATTTGGGGCTACGCGTAACCCCTTCTTGTTCATTCCTCCAGCAAGCAGACCAAGCAGCAGCACGGGAATGACTGCGACGACGCCGACGCCCGCCGCGGCGCCGCCGTTCTGGTGCCAC
The DNA here is from genome assembly GCA_023338185.1 of Lagenidium sp. CBS 127285. NCBI lineage: Eukaryota > Oomycota > Peronosporomycetes > Pythiales > Pythiaceae > Lagenidium > Lagenidium sp. CBS 127285. The sequence continues at coordinate 10,483 of JAADYI010000833.1, forward strand.
GAGTGCGCGGGGCGCGTGAGCACGCGCGTGGATGCGGCCACGGAGGAGGTCACGTGCGCCGACTGCGGCGGTAACTTTGTCGAGGAGGTCGAGGCGGTGCGTGTTTCTTTCGTCTCTCCTGGTGACGATGGCCGACGTCGGGCGCTGAGCATAGCGACGTGATCCCTGCAGGATGACCCACCTGAGGCCTTTCACGCGGCGACGGGGACAACGGTGGAGGCGGTGAGTAACCCTGAGCCGACAGCTGCCGCCGCCGCCGCCGTCGTAGCGGCCGCCACGCCTTCGGGGGCGGCACCGACGACAACGACGACCACCGCCACGACGGCCGAACCCGCACGGCGGACGCAGGACCTGCTGGATGATTTCATCTCCCAGATCCAGTCGGACATGGGCGATCCGACCCGCGTAGCCGCCCGCGGGTCCCCATCGGAGGCGACGACGATGACCGAGGGAGAGGCCGGGGATGCCGCAAATCCGTCGCCCTTGGACGAGTACGTTGACGCGTGATATTCTGTGGCGGTCACAGGGGCGCAGTGTATTGACATGGTCGTGCCTTCCCGCCCGGGAGTAGGCTCTTTCGGCACCTCATCGACAGCACGGCACCGCCAGGGGGTGACGGGGGGACCCCCCGTGCCCGGGGCCTCGGCCAGGCCACGCGGGTCCTCCGCCGCGATGGGAGCCCCATCGAGGTCTTTGTCACCGAGACAAGCGCCGACCCGGGGAGCTTTCGGGACCTCTTTAGCGTCCTCGGGGGGATGATCCCCCTCGGCGGTGGCCTCGCGAGCGACCCCCGGGACTACGCCTTTGGGAGCCTCTCGACGGTGATCAACCAGCTCATGCAGAACGACCCCAACCGGGTACGTCCCGACGGCGCGTGTTTTACCACTCGCCATTGCCATGTGGGCTAGGACTCATGCCTTTTTTCTATCTCGTGTGTTCCTGTCGCATGCAGCATGGCGCCCCTCCGGCCTCCAAGGCCGTCGTGGAGCAACTCCCGCGGCACACGATCACCGCCAGTGACGTCGCCGCCAACGCCGAATGCCCCGTGTGCAAGGACCTCTTCGCCGTCGCGGACGAGACGCGGCAGCTCCCGTGCTTGCATGCGTTTCACCCGGATTGCATCCTCCCGTGGCTCAAGCAGCACAACTCGTGCCCAGTCTGCCGCTTTGAGCTCCCCACAGACGACGCCGAGTACGAGCGGCGCCGCCGGCACGCCGAGTCCGAGGCCGCGACGGCCCCGCAGCAGTGAACCCCGATCGTGGGGCGGTCCACATGGCCAAGCGCTGTGGTTTTTTTTTTTTTTTATTCTTTTGATGATCGGTGCGAGTCCAGCAATCACCACAAGGACCGAACCGGGCTGCGAGTCTCCGCATCTGGATGCTCGAGGGATGGGATGGAGGCAGGCTCCTTGGCGCCCCGAAAACCACGCGCAGGTCGTCGTGTAGCGTTTTAAAGTATTGATCTTCCCAGTATAGTAAGTAGCGAGCCAACAGAGAGTCGCCTTGTGTTGTTGCTTTGACGACTTCTCGTCCTTGACCCCGGGGACGCGCGGGAGAGTGGTGGTAGTGATGCCGACTTCATCTGCGATCGCCAGCAGCAGCAACATCGACAAAGCAGCGGACCTTGAGCCTCGCTTGCTTGGGGCGATTGCCAAGTACGAGGTGCGAAGGACCCTGAGCCCACAGGCCCGCTCGTGTTGTCAGACTCTCTCT